>OY744609.1:69791486-69829642 GCA_963556255.1 Allolobophora icterica | reverse complement strand
GAGATACACACAGACACACGCGAACTAGCAGTCACAAGCACACACACACGCGCACACACACACACATATATATATATTATTTCGGTGATTTCCAAAAATTGCGGTTGTCTTGTTGACCCTAAGCCTGACCCATAAAGTTAGACATTATCCTGCTTTTGATATCGCATCGTTGTTTTTTCTCACGTTTTTTTTCATTGTTCCTATGCATTGTTGTTGCAAAGTATATTTGGTTTTGTCTAACGCTAGAAACGATTTCGCACTTACTTTACTATCGTCGCGATTTCATTTGACTTTGTTTACGAGTATTTGCGGGCTTTGTGGGCAATTTAGGGTTTGATGTCTTTGCAACACAATCTGCTCTATTTGTAGAAGAGCAGTTGTAACATTTCGCTTATCTCCTACTCTTCCTTCAGACGTAATAAATATTGTTAGTTTTCGTTAATGTCATGTCTGTAGATGTGTCTATAGTTATAATTAATAGTTTACGTGTAGCTATGATTCAAGGGCGAACGTTACAAATCAAACCCAGTCATCCATTCATTGTGTATTAACTCATTAATACACACGCCTGTCATTAACCCACCCACCCAACCCTAAGGGGTCATTCACAAAGGACGTCCGCAATGATAGGGAGTGAGGGTCATTCAAATGCAGACAAGGGGGAGCGTGGGTTTTGACCAGCGCAGACGTCCGCTTCTAAATGTGTAAATTTGATAGTTTATAAACACCTCCATGTTTAGCCTTCCGGAGAGACAAAAAGGTGAGTGAGGTGATTGCATTAAACCGTTTTTAAAGACAGGTAGTTAAATATTTGCTTACAATTTATATTACTTGTGTTTTTTTTAAATGCAGTAGTTGATCTAGAACTCTACTTACTTTTCAGTTTTAAATAGCATGTACTGGCTGACATTTTATGTAAGGTGATTTCAAATAAGATAGAATCTGTAGCTTAATAATGACGTTATAAGTCACAATGTTAGTTTTTTCGTTCCTTGGCTATGGCGTGCGGGCGTCCGCAGAGTGGGAGGGGAGGGTAATATCAAATGCGGACAAATGCGGAAAAGGGGAGGGGTCCAAAGTAGGTAATATTTAGCAAGGATGAGAAACTAAGATTAGAATTGATTGAACGACGAGACAGAAACAAAATATGACCAGATGAACAATTCTAAGATAAATTAATTACATTGAGAAGAGAAATGTGTGGAAGACAAAAGCCTAAGAGACGAAGGTTTCATTCGATAGAAGAAATTATGAGGAACTTGTCATTGTAAGGTAATTTGCAGCTAAACCACTGATAAATAAATATATTAGAGTTGCTGTGTCATTGTAAGGTAATTTGCAGCTAAACCACTGATAAATAAATATATTAGAGTTGCTGTTCATATGTTTTGTAAGACTAGATGATACAATTGACTGATGTGCCTCTCATCATAATTTGTCTGATCAACAGTTATGCCTATTCGACGTCATTTGGTGGAGGAAATTCATTCACAGAGGAAGAGTTCCAGTTGATCAACGGATTCTCAAACATTATCTACGGATGGGGAGGAGAAGATGACAATCTATATAAGAGGTGGTCATCATCATCATCATCGTCATCACATCGTCGTCGTCATAACTGTTAACGTCGCCTAATCATCGCCAAACTAATGATAATGTTGTTGATGATGAGCATCTGAGGGATTACATATTCCTCGGAGAAACAAGAAGAACAAATAATAATCATCGTAGTCGTCATCATCATCGTCATCAGCCGAAGCAACGACGAATGATAGCGTAGTGCTTACCTGGTTGTTGTTCTTCTGTTTAGAACGGTTGCGATGAAGATGAGTCGAATGCGTTACCCAAGATGCATTGCCAAATACGACGAAGTGACGCATGAACGGGACAAGCGAAACCCAAGAGGCGTCAACCAGTAAGTTTAAGGTCGACACCAACTTCAACAGCAGCAGCATCACCACCAGCCTCACCTTCACCAGCATCCCTCCTGGTTTTGCTTTGGGTTATCAATTAAGATGTACAGCTGGATGGGCAGAGTTGTATGCGTCCCTGCTGATCTGAGCATCTGTTCTCCTGTCTCCTTGACCGTGGCCTCCTCAGGATAGTTTCCCCGTGCTCCTCAGGATAGTTCCCCCATTTCACATTACAAAGAATTTCCACTGCGAAGCTCTCTTAACTCCGCCTATATTACAGTGTATATAGACCCCTATAGATATAGGCCTATATACTGAGTGATTGATTGATTGAGTGAGTGATTGGAGGAGCAAATGCTACGTGAAAGAACGTTACAGCAGATATTACAAGAGAGTCGTCACTGACATTCCCTTCCTCCTAGCGGCACTTGTCGATGTTGGTCGTCATTCTCGGGGTTGGAAGCGTTTGGACCGTGTTTCAGCCTTCTTCGACCCTAGCCATGCAGTTCGTTGGCTCATCTACTACTGAACTATCTGACTTTTTGACAGCTCTGATACAGCCATCATCGACCGTCTTCTTCCATCTCGTCCGGTCAGATATCATTGATCAGCACCATCGCCTCTTTCAAAAATCTGCTACAAGTCCCGCGGTCTTGGCGACGGTTCCTTCTCTGTGGCTGGACCAACTGCATGGAACAGTCGTCCTGACCTTGTGAAGAATCTCTGGAGACATTCGAATCACAGCTCAAAACTTACCTTTTCAGATAATCGTATGACTGCCATTGAATTTCCGAACTCAAGTACAGCGCCCTTTCCTTCGGTCTCGGCGGTGCTACATCGCTATACAAATCGTCATTATTATTATTGTGATCCCTCATTTACTGCATCCGACTAAAGTCCAGTCGTTTTGCAATGAAACCGCTGGTTCTCCTTCGCCCGACTTTCCTGCTACCGACCATCTTGGCTTCAACAACGAAATCCTGCGAGCTTGACCCCCTTCCTCCTTTGCTGCTCCAAGATTACATCGATATCCTTCACCCTTTCCTGACCCTCCAATGCAACTCCTCGCTCCGAGACGTTACTTTTCCAGCTTCGTAGAGGAGGTCGATCGTCACTCCTATCCTCAAGCAAGCCGGTCTGGGACCCGGCACACTTTAGGCCCATTGCGAACGTTTCATTTATTTCTAAAATCATCTGGAAATTAGTCTCTGACCAATTATTGGCTTATCTTGACGCTACTAGCCTACTTCCTACCTATCAGTGTGGCTTCCGCAAAGGTCACTATGCGGAATCCCTTCTCCTTCGTCTTCTCTGTGATTTCTATGCCACCATTGATCTCCCTTTTAGCTCTCGTCGATGTCAGCGTTGCCTTTGACTTGATCGATCATGCCATCCTTCTCAATCGTTTATAATGTAAGGTAATGTAATTAAACATTTATACAGCGCACCCTAGGAACCTCTCAGTGGAAACGAACTGACGGCAACGTGCGGTTTTGCACGCCAGTGGCGCCACCATACCGTATCTATCTATGTCCTTCGGTCTACCTGGAAAGCCCCTGGAGTGGCTGGCTTCCTATCTTTGAGACCGCTCCTCTTTGGTTGTTTGCTGTTCTACCAGGTCCCTCTGGACCCCAGTCGGTTTTGGCCTTCCTCAGGCCTCAGCAATCCGTCTTGGCCTCTCCTCTATATTATCTTCACCTCTGATCTCAGTCGTCTTCTTGCCATCTACTCTTTGTCCAACCAGTTATATGTTAACGACATACAGGCTAACACCAACTTCTTTCCCTCTGACTCCGCTGCTGCAATCCTCTCGTGTGCCTTTGCACCGACTCCTTCACTGCCTGGATGTCTTCTAACCGCCTTCGCTTGAATGCCTCTACGACTCAATACATGTGGCAGGGCACCACTAAAGGCAGCTTGCTAGGATTGATCACTCTAGTCTTACCTCTGAGTTCCCCATGTTGTCTTTTCCACCTCCGTCAGAGATGTTGGTTTCATCTTTAATTCAGAACTCACCCTCTCTCCGCACATATGGCAGCTGCTACTTTCAGCTGCGCCAGGTTCGCGTGGTTTCCCGCTCTCTTTCCCCCCCCCAATCTGCTGCTACTCTGGTCCATTAGTTCATTACCTGTCTGCTTGACTACTGCTGCTCCCTCTATATTGGTCTTCTCGACTGAACTGCCTCGAACGCGTACTGCGTTCCGCTGCGCGCTTAATCTGACGCATTCCTAAATTCGGCCATGTGGCTGAATACATGCGAGATGTCCTCTACTGGTTACCACTCTCGCAACGCATTGTCCTCCGGGTTGCCTCCATTGTCTGGCAATGTCAGCTTGGCCGTGCTCCCTCCTATCTGCGCGAGCTTTGTTCTCGCGCCTCTGCTCCACCAGGTCACCACTGTCTTCGCTCAGCCACCCGTGGTGACCACCATGTTCATTTCGCACGCACCACTGCTATGCAGCAACGCCCTTTCTCCGTCTCTTGACTCACAGTTTGGAATGGGCTTCCTCTTGAGCTGCGGTCCTTTCCTCGAGACTCGTCCACCGCTTTCTTCACTGCTCTAAAGTCTGTTCTCTTTCGCCGGTGTTGGGCTGCCCTCTGAGTAGTTTCCTTGAAGGGGCGCTGTATAAATGTTCAGTTGATTAATTGATAAATCTTGGATAGATTGAACTTAGTGTGTTTTTCATTTACAACAAAGGGGTTATGACACTAAAACTGTCAAGATGATGATGATGATGATGATGACAATGCTAGACAATGCCTTTAGATCGAAATAAGCCGTTGTGTTTTCTGTTGTTGTAGACATTTGGTATTTAAGCAGCGTCCGAAGGCCTACCGTCAGGAGGGACTGAATACCCTCAACTACACGGTCGAAGCGACGCAGAGGACTAAACCCTTCACGAAGATCTCCGTTCGTCTGCCCCCTCCACCGAAGAAACACGGCTCTGGCTAGTAGCTCTGATAATTCTTCAACCAGAAAACACAACCGCAGGCCTTGTAAATTTCTCCCAATATTTTAATCTACCTTTAATTCCGTTCATAAACACGCAAACCCTGTATGTGCCTGTATGTTGATTAGGTCTCACTAGGTGCTTTTTAACAGCCACACACGAAGCTCCAGTACAATATAAACATTTTACTTCTTTTTAAAAAACGGTGGCCAGACGCGCCTGTGAATGAGATGGTTCCCGCTTCTTCGCTTTCGTGGGCTCTGTAGAAATCTCGAGATTACGATTACGATAGTATAGCTGTCCATGCTTCTAATTCCACTGTCACCTCCATGCTCATCCTGCATGGCACAGTATACGTGATGATTGCTTCAAGTTTCCCTCCTAAATTGCATCATAGCAATTGTGTGTGTTCTGTCAGATTGGTATTGGAAGCCAATATTTGTGAAATCTTGAACCTCACTTGTAGCATAACACTTTCTTGTTCTCTGTTACATCATCATATCTCCTACGTCCTTGAAAGTTCCAGTTTTTCTTATACTGATTTCTATTCCTGAAAGTTCCAATGTCTCCATCCTTGTATGGAGTTCTCAGTTGCTTCGTAATCGTAATCGTAATCGTAATCGTAATCTCCAATTTAAAAGCAGTCTTCCTTCTCACTAAGTATAGCAGTTGTGCTTACGAATTAACTCATGATTGGAAACAGTATAGGGAAATTCTACAGAAGTGCCAAGAAATTAACGACACCGTCGTTGAAAAAGCATTTTCAGTTCCTTGGCTCCATTCCGCTCTTTTCGGCCGTGCTTGAACCGGGATCGTCTCTGAGTTGCTATCTTGAAGGGGCGATATGAGATTTAGGTTGATTGGTTGGAACCATACGATTTGGTGCGAATTTAATAATGTATTAATGTGTGCTTCACTTGTATAGGGTAGCAGATAATTGAGTTGCTGACATGTAAATCTAATGACGTTTACACAACGGGCTTATTTACTAACACGTCATTCTGTTTCAGACTGGTCGCGAGTCATCTGGTCAAAACGGTAATGCACAACGTCCGGCACGCGACGAGGTGGCATGTGGCCCGCAGTGTACAACAAGAAAAGCGACTATTTAAGAACCGGCACTGACATTAAGCCTATAGTAATTGCAACATACTTTCAGTTTTATAGTAATACAGAAGTATATTTGAGTCCCCTCTCTCTATAACTCTTACGTTTACTTTTATATGACATTGTGTTTCATTGCAAACGTCATCTTGATAAATTTGGCATGCATTCATCTGAATTAAGCTGAGTCGTCACACTTGTTTGGCCCCCGAAGGGTTTAAGAAATCGTTTAGTGGGTCTTAGCCTAAAAGGGTTGTGCAACACATGGTTAAACCGTCCGCTCATGGTTACATGGCATAAATCATTCCGTGCAATTCGCTAGGTGGCGCAAGTGAAAGTGTGATTAAAAGTTAAAACCTTTCAGTAAGATGCCTCTTCCCTAACCATCATTTGATACTCCCCGTGTCCTTATCTCTTACTGTCAATGTAACGTCTTGAGATATTTTACTCAGAGTAATGCAGAAAAGGCTATTTTAAACTTTAATTATTCAATTTTGAATTTCATGTTATTATCTCTCCGCATTGATTTCACATCGGTCTTGGTTGCACTGTAGCACCAAAGGTTAAATAAGAAAGGAAAACAAGCAAGGAAAGAAATAAGTAAATAGATGCAGTAGTTTTCTTCGCCTGCTATGGCTCTACGTTTACCTGACGAGGTCCTGATGTTGACTAAGATGTTGATGGCATTCATTCGTGTGTTACAGATGCATCTAAACTTATTCGTGTGTTACAGATGCATCTAAACTTATTCGTTTGTTACAGATGCATCTAAACTTATTTGTATGTTACAGATGCATCTAAACTTATTTGTATGTTACAGATGCATCTAAACTTATTTGTATGTTACAGATGCATCTAAACTTATTTGTATGTTACAGATGCATCTAAACTTATTTGTATGTTACAGATGCATCTAAACTTATTCGTGTGTTACAGATGCATCTAAACTTATTTGTATGTTACAGATGCATCTAAACTTATTTGTATGTTACAGATGCATCTAAACTTATTTGTATGTTACAGATGCATCTAAACTTATTTGTATGTTACAGATGCATCTAAACTTATTTGTATGTTACAGATGCATCTAAACTTATTCGTGTGTTACAGATGCATCTAAACTTATTTGTATGTTACAGATGCATCTAAACTTATTTGTATGTTACAGATGCATCTAAACTTATTTGTATGTTACAGATGCATCTAAACTTATTTGTATGTTACAGATGCATCTAAACTTATTTGTATGTTACAGATGCATCTAAACTTATTTGTATGTTACAGATGCATCTAAACTTATTTGTATGTTACAGATGCATCTAAACTTATTCGTGTGTTACAGATGCATCTAAACTTATTTGTATGTTACAGATGCATCTAAACTTATTTGTATGTTACAGATGCATCTAAACTTATTTGTATGTTACAGATGCATCTAAACTTATTTGTATGTAACAGATGCATCTAAACTTGTTTGTATGTTACAGATGCATCTAAACTTATTTGTATGTTACAGATGCATCTAAACTTGTTTGTATGTTACAGATGCATCTAAACTTATTTGTATGTTACAGATGCATCTAAACTTATTTGTATGTTACAGATGCATCTAAACTTATTTGTATGTAACAGATGCATCTAAACTTGTTTGTATGTTACAGATGCATCTAAACTTATTTGTATGTTACAGATGCATCTAAACTTGTTTGTATGTTACAGATGCATCTAAACTTATTTGTATGTTACAGATGCATCTAAACTTATTTGTATGTTACAGATGCATCTAAACTTATTTGTATGTAACAGATGCATCTAAACTTGTTTGTATGTTACAGATGCATCTAAACTTATTTGTATGTTACAGATGCATCTAAACTTGTTTGTATGTTACAGATGCATCTAAACTTATTTGTATGTTACAGATGCATCTATTCGATGCCTTGTAATCAGAAACTGTCTGATTTCTATGGAGCAGTCATCGTACAGACTGCGAAGTTTGGTATTATACAGTCTGTTTATTACTTTCCAGTTCGAATAGAGTAATGTTATTTTTTGTTATGTTACTTTCTAGGCAGACGTATGTTTGCGTCTATCTATACTGCCACATGTAACCTGTACTGTACTGCAGTAGGTCTTGTTATGAGAGAAAAACTGGGAACTGCAGAGCATCAGTGAGTTACTGTATCTGACATGTGGTATATGTATGCTTGCCATTCGCTTCTGGATCCGACGTTCACATTCAGGTGTCTAAGATGTGTCAATTACGTGTCGAGTCGTGTCATACTGGTAAACAACGGTTGTCCATATTCTGTTGCTCAATACCTCTTTTCTTGTTTCTGTGCTTCAGCGGAAAATAATCTCGCAACACTCCACAGGACAACGCTTCTGTCAGGCCTGTTAATGTCGAAAGAGGAATAGATATGATAAACGGACACCGATAAAACCTTTATATACCATACCTGGGACAGCCGAAGAGAGTCTGTGACAATAATTTCGTTGCGTTTTAATTTAAAGATGACATTGTATTCTTACAGTATTCATTGTCTTGCGTTTGGAAGCAGATGACATCTGAAAGGATTTCCATTGTGTTTGTTTCACTATTATAATTCACTGATTTTTCATCTTCTGCATCTCATTTTAACCATTTTATCTCACTTATTCAGCTAAGATCTGGCCATAGAGAAAATGTGACTGTGAAGCGTGTTAACATTTTATTTCAATTTTCTGTTATTGAAACTCTGCTGGCTTTTTCTAACGATTGATGGTCTCACGTTTATTTTCTGACGCCTGCAGTGAGGTCTCTGGTTTCGTCAGGGACGTATCTAGCGTTGGGCTTGGGGGGGGGGGTTAAGCCCCCCAAACGAAGTTGAAGCCCCCCCCCCAAACAAGTCAGGCCGTTGTATGCTTACGGCTAAAAATTCGTATGAACACTGTATAAATGTTGCCATGCTCAAGGCTTAAGCCCCCCCCCCAAACGAAAAAGCCTAGTTACGTTGCTGGGTTTCGTTGAGAAATTAAAGACATTTATAAGACTGTAGTTCCTTATGAGCATTTATTATTATACATCGACACTTTCACTTGTTACCGATTCCAAGACAGTTTCCACGTGCAAATATAGACTTCCATGTCACCTTCCAACGAATTTCCACTGCGAAGCTCTCCGCCTATATTACAGTGTATATAGACCCATATATAGATATTGAGTGATCGACTGATTGAATAAAATTAATATAAGGAGCAAATGCTACGTGAAAGAACTTTACAACAGATATTACAAGTCCGTCACATATCAAAGGCAAAAATTGTTTGACCCTAAATGATGAATCTCCGAGGACCGCCATACTTGGAATGAGAAAGAAATATACCATGAATCAACCCTTTATCTGAAAATTCCTTTAAGAAATGTTTCGCACCGTCATTTAGGGCCTATTATTCTTTTGGGGCTATGAAATGTATCTTCCTCGGTAAACACCATTTTTCAGAGGGTTGTCGTGACATAATTATAGGTTAGGCGGGTTCAGCTTTTTATAAAAAAAAATAATTTATACAGCACTTAGCTGGACTATCAAGCTTCATTATTATGAAGTTTCATTAAAATTGATGATTATATGCATGAATTATTTTAAGTTATGTAGGGACACGTCTTTTAATGACTCACCGTGTATTTGTATTTTCTATTTTAAATTCTGTTATTTATTTCTATTTTCTATTCTAAATTCTAATACTTATTCCATATTTTATTGTAAAATCTGCACATCCCAAAGACGTTTTAGCGAATATACATGTAGCCTAACAGTCCTAAGATCCGCAGCGTAACCAGTCGGACAGCTTTAACTAAGAAACACTACTTTCGATGGAGATAGGCCCCTATTACAAAATATATTATCCTGCTAATAGTTTAAATACCTAAAATATCTACAAGACATAAATAGAAATCCATGTGGTTTATGATATATATTGGATATGTAGGCATATATTTTTATCAAGACTGCATAGGCAACATGGCCCTGCATGCAATGAGGAATAGTGTTGTCGAAAGAGGTTTAGATATATGACCAACGACCAATTATAATTCTGGTTTCTATTTCATTCATTCATTCATTCATTCATTCATAGATTTATATAGCGCCTGTTCAAGAGAACTACTCTCTTAACGTTTTTACCGCGAATCTTCGCGTTTTAGGGTGAATAGGCGTGCCTAGCCCTCTTGTAGAGGCGCTATATAAATGTCTTATATCAATGGACCTATGCTATATATATATATATATATATATATATATATATATATATATATATATATATATATATATATATATATATATTAGGGTGGTCCAACTTACCATGCAAAAAAATAAATTTCAAATATCAACTTGGGTCATAGTTGCCCTTGTTTCTTTATACCAGAGGAGCTTACAGGCCAAAAATGAAACGGATTCAATAATATTTAGAGGTGGCTCAAAGCTGAACATTTTACTGACATTATGAAACTTACTAAAGTTTCGAAAAAATTTAACATTTGGTTACTCATTTAATTTTAACATTTTCATGTAGGTTGGTTTTTAGTTGATTTCACTTCTGTTATGTCTTCACTTCCTTTTATGTGTTTGATATTTGAAACATTACAATTAAATTTTATAAATTGAAATTTTAAATAATATTAATTAGTTATTCTATCCAGCGTTTTTGCTTCCATAACCTTCGGAACTACCAGTGGACAAGATGTAGGCTTATTCAAACGATTTCAAAAAGAATGACCAAAGTTTGACAAAACCAATTATGACACTGATGATGAAACACTCTTCAGTTGGTCCATGATGGGTCTCCGTACGATGAGATGGTTACATGCTACCAAGATGCCTGTGAAAAACCAGCACCGACGTAAAGATTATAGCGAGCTTCTGCAATAATACTGTGTCTCATCTTCCTTGGTGGGTATTTGAGAGAAGTGTGATTTCGAGCTCCTGGGGCACCATGTGAGGTGGATGGCCAAAGGCATCTATTCTCTCAAAATCCTTGTTTTCAAGAATCAAATGACTTCGACACCTTGGAGAGAAAAGCTTTAACAGATGTCAGCATTTTTGTCTTTCTCGTCTATGGAAGATTTTGGCATGAAGTTTGCTTGGCAGAGATAGCTCCATACAATGACTTGAAACTGTTGAACTTGTTAGAAGTCTATACCCGCAACAATATTTCGAAAAATGCAGCCATAACAGCTTTCAGGAGACACCTCTGGTATTTTTCCAAGCATTTAATTGGCCTGGCCTTTTTTGACCACCACGTTGATGTTAATACAAGGGCCACCATGGTTAAGAAGTTCAAACGTGCTGAAAAGAAGATACAATCAAAGAGGATTGAAAGTAAAATATACCACTTGGGAAATCCACTAGAATCTTTATGTAACAAGCCGAACATCTTGGCTCTTCGACCTACTCATTGACAGTTGGGCAGAAAAGGCCCAGGCTTTCCTCTCGACACCGCCAGACTTTTGGCAGTCGGATCCAATTTATCTCCAATTGACGGAAAAAACCAGGCAGATGAAAGCAGTAAATGACTGTGCAGAGAGAGGTATTTCTTTGATCTAGACATTCAACTGTTCTATAACAAAAGACGAGAATCAAAAACAATACCTTCTTCAAGTTGTCAGCGCTCATCGGAAGGCCATTCCAGAGCCATCAAAGTCTACCTTGAAGAATATCTCAAAATAGACTTATTTTAATGTTGTTCTTATTAACTATAAACTTACTACTATTTAACTTTAAACTTACTAAGCAGTAAACACTAAACAGTGACTTTATTTTTGTTTTTGTTATATTTTAAAAAGTTTTTTGTTCAAAAACTTGAATATACTAAATCTGTGGAAATTTCTTAGTTACAACATTTATCGTTCAAAATTGAGCCACCTCTAATTATTCTTCTAGAGACACAAAAATTGGTCCAAATATTCCTTAAACTCAATAGAACAAGAACAAATGTGACCCAAATCAATTTTCAAAATTTTATTTTTTTGGACCACACTAATATATATATATATATATATATATATATATATATATATATATATATATATATATATATACACATATTATGGTTAATGCTATGTATATATATACCAATGTATGTTTGTTTATTAACTTTAGAAGATCTATTTAAAAGACGTTGTTCACCAGAGTGCTGTTTGGCAGCTGGTTTAATAAAGAATATACTTACTTACTTTACTTACTTAATGATTCCCCTTATTATACTATATATGGACAATTCAGCGTATATAGTGTTAAGACGAGTAACTGATTTTACTAACGGCGGCTAACCGTCAATTTCAGACTAATTATCCTTCACAGCAAATAAAACTAAATACATGGTTACGTCATTTGAATCTCAGTTCCCTATTCAGGCATCCAGAGTTCCAAACCTCTCTAACCTCTGACTCCTCTGGTTTATGAGCCATAGACGTTACCCATGCAGCTGGACTGGACCTCCGTCGCCAACCCTTATAACCGCCGTCAACCGTCAGTGCATCATGTGGCACAGAACCTCATCGTTTTGTCATGCCAGCCTTGCAGACAGACGAGGGGTCGCTGTAGACCGGCGATTGACAGCACCCTCGAAACAGGTGTGACATTTTACCCGCACTTCACACCCCGTCCTTATCTAAGCGTGCGTGACCGCTGCCCCTCTAACCATTCCCCTTCCCACCCCATCTTCCCATTACCCTCACTTCCAGCCTCTTTCGACCTAAAGGGTTCGGGATTTCTGAGCCTCCTCATCTCCGCCTCTTCATTAACGATATCATCGCCAAGGGGTCTTGATTAACCCTAATGACTACTTCCGCCTCCCCTTCCACTTTGCCTTCTCCTCCTCCTCTTCACCCCTTCTCCTCATTCCAGGCGTTGAAGACCGCCGGCGGAAGCACTGAGCTCCACCGTCAGAGGGCCAGAGGGCTATCAGCATCCGCCGACCGATATCGCTCCGATGACGATTGACTTATGGGGCCATTTGTCCCCCAGTCTCCATCGCACTCCTCTTCCCCCGCTCTCCCTTTGCGCGGTCACGTCGTCCGTTGCAGATAATATATATATATATATATATATATATATATATATATATATATATATATATATATATATATGGCATTATTACCGTGGGTGGTGACGACGCTGATGATGTTGATTAAAGCAGGCTCTGTATCCGCAAGGACCTTGATAGAGTTCCGAATGTCTTCTAAGTAGTCTATCTCTAACTGTCCGTCTGTGTATATCTCTTCATATCTTTGTGTCTGTCTGTCTGTCTGTCTCTATGTAACTGTGTGTTTGTGTATCTGTTTGTATATGTTCATCTAAGATTCTCTCAGTCTTTGCAGTTTTCCGTTTTGGCTTATGCCTCTGTCCTCGCCTTGTCTGTGTATATATCTCTTTGTATGTATGCATGTATGTATGTATGTATGTATGTATGTATTTATTGTATGTATGTATGTATGTATGTATGTATGTATGTATGTATGTATGTATGTATGTATGTATGTATGTATGTATGTATGTATGTATGTATGTATGTATGTATGTATGTATGTATGTATGTATGTATGTATGTATGTATGTATGTATGTATGTATGTATGTATGTATGTATGTATGTATGTATTAAACCACTTACTGCAGCGTCTTTCGTATAACTGTCATATAGGTGCTTGACACTTCTCGTTCCTCTCTGACCACGTGATTGGTGTTTAATGTTGTGTCTGATGTTCATTGAGAGTATATATAGACACACTCTGCTTACCTTTAGGTTTCTCTTTAATCTCCTCTAATCTAATCCTATAACTTCTGTTGCGCCTTTTTCATGATGCAAGGGCCACAACAGTGTCCTCAGTCTCATGTCGTGTCTCCCTCTGTCTGTCTCTCTGTCTGTCTCTTCATCTGTCTGCATATAGTCGTCTATCTCCGTTCTAATAGCTTTTCTCATCGTTCGCTTATTTCGCATTCAGCACGGTTGTTGTCAAGATGTCATCAGATTCTTCTGACGATGTCTCTTCTGTCCCTTCGACGCTTCTTCTTCTTCTGAGGAGCAGTGATGACATCCTCACATCAAACCGTGTCTTGACTACTGTAGCTGCCTTCTTCTTTCAGAAACCTTCCGGAACCCAAATGTCATATTTCGAGAACTGTACTGCAACGTTTTCAGACATCTTTTAAACCCCTATCTATCTTGTGTTGTTTTTGTTTTATCCATCGGCTGTTGCGAGAATTCACAATCTGTCCCAATTGATGCGCATTATATCGAAATACGAACAATCTAAATATGCATATTATATATATATGCATATATACATATATATAATTATAAGTAATGTTAGGCTATGTTCAGTAACCGTGGTCGGTGCCTCTTCTGAAAACATGTTTCCATAAAAGACGTTTCCATAAAACATGTTTCCATATTCCGTATACAGTCTTCGACGTGAGCTTCTTCTGCTTCTCTCTGGCAAACGACCGAAGAGTGAAGACCATTCTGATCGATTGTCACAGTTAAGATATAACAATGTGATTGTATCAGGTTAGGTTATATTGCCCTTTATCAAATTAATGTGTGTGTGTGTGTGTGTGTGTGTGTGTGTGTGTGTGTGTGTGTGTGTGTGTGTGTGTGTGTGTGTGTGTGTGTGTGTGTGTGTGTGTGTGTGTGTGTGTGTGTGTGTGTGTGTGTGTGTGTGTGTGTGTGTGTGTGTGTGTGTGTGTGTGTGTGTGAAATTGCTTATTTGTGTTTAATGTTAAGGTGTTGCATATGTCTGTTATAAAAAACAAAAAGCAAAAGTCAAGGTAGCAGGAACATTATCTACAGAGTTTAGAGTCAGAAGAGGGGTGAGACAAGCAATGTTCCCTCTAAGCTGCGCGCGTGCGCGCGCGCGCACGGCATTTCATACTAGCGCGCACAACATTTCTTTCTAGCGCACAAATTTCGTGAGCTATAATTTTCATTTTCGATGTTAAATTTTGCCTATTGTCCCAGCTGATGATATATTTAGCCTACGATGTTCAAAAGGCCACAACAAGGCTTGTGTTAAGAAGTGACTTCCCCTGTACATCTCGGCCTCGCTGCACTATAGCCTGTATCGGACGAACACGTCATGATACATGATACAGACGGCCACAGGTGTACGGATGTGTGGCGTTTGTCTAAGTCACCCGATGTGTCAGAGTAGTCGACCCATCTCTGACCCATGACCGTTGGTGTCCGAAATAATACCTGCCTTGTTCGTCTCCCTTTCGCTGCCTCGTTCGCTCTGTCTGGTTTATATCGCTCTGTCTCTGTAGCAGTCTGTCTCTGTCTCTGCCTCTCTCTACAAAGCCATGTGGCCTGTACACACTACATATTATAACTGCAGATTTCCAGAAGATGAAATACTCGAATGGAAAGAGTTTGAGCTACGCCTGTTGGCAGACACAGAAAGTTATGATTTTGGGCAAACCGAGATTGTTAGATTAGCATTGAAGTACTGTGAACTGTATAGGCCTACCTGATAAAACTGACGACGAATACGAGAAGCAGGTTTGCAGCAGTATCGTGATTTAAATACACTGCAAGCGAAAACTTTAAGGTAGGAATGTTCAAGACATTTGCCGATGAACGTGGCTTCAGCCTTATGAATGCAACGAAGACAAATTGCGTAATCGACTTCAGCCTGACCACCTGGACTGTGTAATCAGAATTAAGATTTTTTATTCTGGTCAAACAATTGACCTGGATCACGTGTATGCTCGTTAGCAATCTCACATAGTCAGGCGCGAGAAAATCTAAGCTTAATTTTTGGGCATTTTATAGCCTACCCTCCAAGGATTTATAGCCTTGTATGATTTTATAGTCGTGCATTAATTGTTTAGGAAACAACTTGAATCGTACATGCGCTGGCAAATGTAATCGTAGAAAGTAGTATTTTGAATAGATTATCTTATTTAGTTGCTATATTGAGTGGCGTCATCGGAAGTTTGACCGGGCATGAGGGCACACAACTTGAAGAAGTTACCTGTGCTTGTCAATTAGCCTACATTTGTTCATGTAATCATCAATTTGTGTAGGCTATAATTATGTAGGCCTAGTTCCGTAATAATTCTATACAATTCAATTACAATGTTGTCACATTCACATAATTGCTACTTACTTACTTCAACTTGCCTTTAGCCTTTTTCGTTTTATATGATGCGATTTTCTAGGCTTTTAGTGTGTCTTGTGGTGAAAATAGAGGACCAAACCTTTGCTACCCCAAATGCCCACCACGCCCACGCCACCCTCACGAGGTAACCCCGCTAGGAACAAAGAGCGCAGTGGACGATCGAGTCCTCACATGTATAATCGAGTCCCGCGAGATAAGGAGTCTGAAAGAAGGACGCTGGAGGACATCGACGCAAGAGATGGTGTCTCAGTGAAAACACCGATGGGAAGGCAACGAGAAACCACCTCTCTAAACATCTCGAGTAGGCATTTCGCTATTCGAAGTTAGAATCTGCCCAGGGTCGCAGAACTTGAACAGATGCACTACCTTGCACGTACAACATAAAATTATTTAGTAGGCCTTAAATATCACAAAATATTGCTGCTCACGCGGCAGGCCAATGCGCGCACGGCGGGAAAAAATTAGAGGGAACATTGGAGACAAGGATGTGTCCTGTCTCCAAGTTTTTTTAACATTCTGGCGGAGAAGGTGATGAGAGAAACCTTAGAGGGATACGACGGAGGAGTGAAGATAGGGGGAAGGCGGTTGACGAATTTGAGGTACGCGGATGACATCATACTAATAACAAGCTCGGAGAAGGAACTACAAATACTGGTGGAGAGATTGGACAGGACGGGGAGAAAATATGGAATGCAGATTAATACGGATAAGACAAAGGTCATGACAACGACAGAGACCATATGCCAAATTAAGATCAACCAAGAAAATCTGGAACAAGTGGACAGTTACATGTACTTGGGTTCGAAAATCGATAGGGACAGCGACTGCGGGATAGAGATCAGGGTACGATTGGCAAAGGGATATGCTGTAGCTACAGACCTCAAAAAGATATGGAAAAGTCATGACATAACAAATGCAACAAAGATAAAGCTCTTGAGAACACTGGTATGGCCGGTGGCCTTATACGGCTGTGAGAGCTGGACACTGAGGAAGGAGGAGGAGAGGAGAATAGAAGCGTTTGAGATGAAATGTCTAAGGATGATCATGCAAATTTCGTGGATGGAAAAACGGACAAATGAATGGGTGATGGAGGCTGCGGCCGTGGAGAGGAATTTGCTGAGAACAGTAAAAGAAAGGAAAATGATCTATTTTGGACATATCATGAGAAGGGAGGGAACATGTATAGAGAAGGAGATCATACAGGGCACGATTCCAGAGGATCGAAAAAGGGGAAGACCGAGAACGAACTGCATGGCTGGATAACATAAAGGAATGGACTGGGTTGACACTGGAGGAAATGCTAAGGTTGACGGAGGACAGGAAGCGTTGGAGGAACATTGTGCATGATGCGGCCGACTCTCGAATCGAGGATGGATAGGAACAGAACAGAACAGTTGCTTAAACTATGGATGGATCTATTTATGGTTGACTGTTTGCTGAGATCTGCGAACACTAGTCTTGTCAACAGATTTTCCGTTTCTACACCAGTGCGTCATCCAGGCCCATCCAGTGGGCTCAGTTAGAATTAGACATCTGACAATTAACAATTATAGCACATGTTGTTTGTTTTGTGTGATGAACTGGATTGACCCTTGTCGACCCCAGATGACCCGTCAAGTGGTCACGTGGTAGGTCTGTATACAAATGGCTTCACAACGTTAACATATAGTCTAAGAGAATTATTTCTATCGCAAGTGTCGTTCTGTGTCCAGGGGACCTTGGGGTTCGTCCTCTTCCAGTTCAAGGGCATGGGAAGGAAGGAATCGAGCGCCTCCCTCCTCGCTATGGGTCACATGACCTTTACCTTTAACTTGACTGAACTGGATTGACCCTTGTCGACCCCAGATGACCCGTCAAGTGGTCACGTGGTAGGTCTGTATACAAATGGCTTCACAACGTTAACATATAGTCTAAGAGAATTATTTCTATCGCAAGTGTCGTTCTGTGTCCAGGGGACCTTGGGGTTCGTCCTCTTCCAGTTCAAGGGCATGGGAAGGAAGGAATCGAGCGCCTCCCTCCTCGCTATGGGTCACATGACCTTTACCTTTAACTTGACTCATCCTGTATTGGAAGCTGAAATAGCGCAACACATTCCCGGCCTTAGGGTTGGCGCACCGTGAGGTCGCACAGGGCCCACATCTTGGGGGGGGGGGCGAGGGGGCGGCGAAAATGTCACAGAAAATCAACACGCACAGAAAGCAAAGTTCCATTTCTGTGAAGAAGTAGCATTATATATAATTCTGTTACAGGTGCACCTGTATAGTTACATTTTACTCGTTGTAATAACACTATGGTACTGAAATAAAATGATTAGCAACGAAAATCAATTTCACTTGTGTCATGGGGGCCCGTACAGTAGCCTATACTCTGCACATGGCCCGAAATATCCAAGACCGGTACTGGCGCAACGTGACTCGATGCGTTGCAGGTGTGAAGCATCTTTTGATGTTCCCTATAATTATATTCAATCCATTCTCAGCTTATCTGAAAATTAACACATGCATGCATAGGATTCTAAATCATCTTCTTGTCTGCACTCTGAGGATTAGACACACCTAGACACATCTTATAGCAAAAATTATGTCTACTCTTAGACATAATGAGCATATGTCTGTTATTAGCCACAATTAGCCTATGTCTGCTGATAGCCACAATTAGCCTATACATGTATGTTGCCACTTGCAAGCCACACCTATGTCTGCTATTAGCCACACCTATGTCTGCTGTTAGCCTGTTAGCCACAGTGATGTCTGCTGTTAGCCACAAATTCGTTTCTTGTTTCCTGCAGTTAATCGATGAATCTATGAATTGAGAATCTCGTTGTCACCACAGATTATTATTTCCTCTAGATTAGTGTCTCTCGGCTGTGCGATTGTGTTTTATAAGTTACAAGATTTATGCAATTTGTTTCAAGACCACCTTGTTCTGATTGGACAGAGGTTATATGACCTTACATAGAGATTCAATGGATGGCAATGGATGGCAATACAATGAATAGCTATAGATGGAAATAGAAGGCAGTGGATGGCAATGGAAGGCAGTGGATGGCAATCGGTTGGTAGAATTTCTGTGAATCAAGATGAATGAGAGTCCTTGATGTCTAAGTTCTGTGTCGGACTTTGTCTTCCGTCAGACTTTCGGGTAATTTCTTTCCTTCAATCGTTTAGTTATTTCCGTGTTTATTTTGTCCGTATCTTAGCTTCATAGCGCTGTATCCGCCTGTATCTCTCGAGCTCTAGCAATGTAGTAGAAATGGGGCAATGGCCAAAGATTACAGTGTCAGGCTCTGGCCGTCGCTGCCTTAAACCTCCTGCAGCTGCAGCAGCAGATCAAGAGCGATGGGCGTAGCAGACGCCATACCCGAACCATCGGAATGCAGTAAGCCACGCCCCTTCGCTCAAAGTCCATTTTGATTGGTTGCTGTGTTATATGGCACATGAAATCCGCAGTGTCGATTGGCTGTTCGCCAGGCAACGGACTGCGGCCGATGTTTAGTGATGGAGTGAGCGTGTGTGTGTGTGTGTGTGGATGTGTGTGGATTTGTGTTTATCCTAAGAAGTCGACGATCGGCCGTGGAAGAGAAAGCCCTGGTTGAATCGGATCCGTGGAAGAAATGATCTCTAAATTTCTCCTCTAAACCGCAATAATTGTCTTTCCAGAGTCGTTCGTAATTCGTCCTTCGTTCGACAACACCGTAGCAATGAACGCCTACGGTTGGTCTCTGTCGCCAATGGTTACCGGAATTAACGACTGCAGCGGCGGCGTCGGCGGCGGACTATACGGTGGCATCGAAGTGTTTGACGGTGCGAAGCTCAACAGTGGCATCGGAGGCGCCACCGGTGGACTCTACCCGGCTGAGCTCGGCTCTCAGATCATCTCGACATCATCGTCCCATCGGATCGCTGCAGGCAGCTGCTTCAGAGCAGACGTCGGTTACGGAGGCTGCTCCGAGTCCGGACCCGGTGACGACCGCTGCCTCCTTCTACAACCGTCAGGGGCGGACGACGTCGTGTCCCATCGTGGCCCCATCCAAGGTGACTGTCGCTCGGCCGCCCTTCTATACGCCACGAACTGTCGACTTCAGCGACAGGCGATAGATGGCGTTCAGATGGACGGCGGGGCAACTGGAGGAGGAGGAGGAGCTGGAGGAGGGGGGACAGGTGGTGCAGGGTCCAGAGGCGATGGATCAGGGTCCGAAGGAGTGGCAGGGGATGGTGCTGGAGGGACAAATGCCTTTGCAGATGCAATGTGTCGGTCGACTGCAGGGGCCGCAGTGAAAAGTGCGAGCGATGATAATCAGGAAGGTGCAGTTCAATACCAGAACAACAGCGAAACGGAAACAGGTCAGTCGATACGATGACATTTCCTCAAAACCAATTATTATTTTTGTTATTGCGCCTTTATATGAAGCGCGGCGTCTATCTAATGACTAAGGAAGCATCAGTCGATAGTTCTGAGCAACGGTGAGTGAAGGTCTCTATATATACACACAGATGAAGTGAGGATCGAATCCGTTCTCTCTGAGTCATATGTCCTGAGAAAAGCGCTAAACCAATCGGCTACCGTTCCCCCACAATGCAGAATTCTCGTCTACGATTTCCATAGAGTTCGTTGGTCGCCGTCGGAATTCTCCCGAACCCGAAGACTAAAGAGGCCAAAGAGACCAAAGAGACCAAAGAGACTAAAGAGACCAAAGAGACCAAAGAGACCAAAGAGACTAAAGAGACTCAGCTGGTCATCACGGAGCAGTGTTTAGTTACCATCTGCATTTGCTGTTATCTTCACAACAGGAGTTCTTTGTTGTTGTCTCACTTTGCTGTTGTCTAAGTTTTTTGTCAGTGACGGCGTGTGGGGTTCAAGGGGGTGCGGTCGCACTGGGCGGTCACTTGAGGGGGCGGCACTTTGGCTACCTTGAATATTTTTTCGGCGAGTCAGTTGTCGATTTGTGCGGTATACTAATTACGCAACTTACTTTAGCGATGACCTAGTAGTGTTTTACGTAGTGTTTCCTGTGGTCACCGAGTTATTACGTAATTCGCTGCTAGAAATATCAATGAAACTTTAATATCTTAATTCAGTTAACTGTAAATCTTCACTGTTCATGTGAGCTGCAAGGTATTTTAAATTGATTTACATCATTTTAGGCCTAGTTTTTAGAAATAATGATTGCGCTTTACTATATTGATAAATGATAATGTGGCATTGCCACTCCTCTAGCAGTATATGCCATGGCAACGCCGTGAGCGATGATATGGTTGCGTTGGCTGTGCTTGCAGTGTGATTCTCCTTACAGATTTTATTTTAGTTATAGTTACGGTTATAGTTAATGGTTTTTCATTTTAGTTATAGTTACAGTTATAGTTAGTATTATTTTTTAGTTATATTTATAGTTATAGTTACTGGACTTTTATTTTAGTTAATTTTAGTTAGTACATAGTTAAAATTTAACTGGCCCCGATGGCGCTGCGCCTGGTCCTTATATGGGGTCATCGATTAAATGTCAACAAATTTTCGGCAGTTTTTTTTATCTCCCCCTTGTCAACAAATGTCAAACATTCAAGGACCCCTAACAAATTTATGTTAAAGAAAATTACCCCACCCAGAAAATTTCTCTGACTAACAAATGTAAAAACTTAAATTGCAGAAAAAACAAAATGTTGTTATTCAGATTTGAATTTGATACTTGCTACAGTACATGTCTGTAACAGATATTTAATGGATTTTTTCCATTCAAAAATACAATCTCGTTTTCTTTAAATGTGTATTCAATTTGATTTTTATTATGAACATTTCTATGTTGAACATGAAGATGATAACTTTTTTCATAATATTCCTCTTAACATAAAAAATTAAAATCAAAACAAGTTTCTCATTCTTTAAAATGACTACTAATTTTGCGAATTTCCGCTAGTCAACTTGGGTCGCCATCGCTAGGCCTATAGAAACGTTTAGGCCTACACAATAATTACATTAAATGAGCCCATCGATATCTATAAATATTGATGAATGATCGAGCCACTACTGGCCTACTGGGTTAATTCACAAATCCAAAATTAGGGGAGAACATAGCTGTTGTAGCGCATTTCACATTCTCATGTTTATCGATATTGCACTTCTTATTTTATTAACGAAAATAGCGATGAATTTTCGCCAGTGTTATTTTCGTTATAGTTATAGTTATAGTTATAGTTAATGATATTTTTTAGTTATAGTTATAGTTATCGTTAACGAAATCATTTATTGTTCGTTAACGAACATTTTCGTTATCGTTAACGTTAACGAGAATCACACTGTGTGCTTGTCTTTTAGAAAACTAAGTCCAGTAAGAAAAATCACACGCAAACCCGAATATAATCGAAATAATTAGGCTTCCTTCTGTAATATTATTGATTGACTTATTGAGTTGGCTTCGCTTCTAGGCTAGCTAGCCTAAGTTATCTCACATTAGTGTGCTAGGATCATAACTACGATAGAATTAAAAATACAACAACTCGACCAGATTTAAGCCTATAGGCGTATACTTTAAAAACATTTTTCACCGTTTATAGTGTTTTCGAGTCTGAAAACAGTGGCGACTCGAATTTGAAGGTTATACTTTTTTAGCCACTGTTAATAAAACTTACTTAAGTCGTTTAACGGATGCAAGTTGTCCTTGTTTATTGACGTAATCCACTTAAAAATAATAAAACATATTAATGATTTAAATTTATTTAAACTTTCGAGTTTCAAGAAAGATACGTACATTGCTAATGCTTAAAGTGCTTTAAGTGAACAGTCCACAGTGACACTATATATATATAGTAGCGGCTCTGCATCATCTGCTATAGGCCTATATACTGTGCTCTATACAAATCTACTAATGGCTAAGGTTATACTACCGACTATATACTATCATACACAGCACAGACAAAATTTAACTAGAATATAGAAAGGAAACAGCAGTGTGCCGCTCCCCACCCCTTACGGGGGTGGGGAGCGACACACTGCTGCTTCGCACCATCTTTGAAATTTGCACGTGCCATCACTCATTCATTCATATGGAGAATTTATATAGCGCCTCTTCAAGGCTATCTCCTCAGAAGCACTCCCGACCCAACCCCGGCTGAAGAGTACAGTCTTGAGATTTGAATAAAATGTGGCGGAATGGGTGCTTGGGACCAAGCGAAGCGCTACAGGGAGCCCATTCCAGATTGCAGGGCCAGCGATGGAAAAATCACGGCCTTGCCTAAGGGCGGTCCGTGAGCGGGGAACTAAAAGCTCAGCCTGCTTAGAAGAGCGCAGGGAACCACGGCGCTGGATGTTCAGGGTGGAGCGGCAATGCTCTCGCAAATACACAGGGGCCTCACCCACAAGGCAGCGCCACACTAGGGCAGAGACCCGATAGGCAATACGCTGCGGGATAGGAAGCCAATGCAAAACATCCCGCATGTACTCGGTGACATGGCCAAATCTCAGGATGCGACCAATAAGGCGTGCCGCTGCGCGCAGGACCCGGTCCAAGCACCCAATCCGAGCCGCTGGGAGACCAAGGTAGAGAGTACTGCAATAGTCAAGGCGAGATACGACAAATGAGTGGACAAGCGTGGAAGCAGCAGTGCAGGTTAGAGAGCGAGAGACTACTCTAAGCTGGCGCAGCTGATAGTAACAGTTACGGCAAAGTAGGTTTATGTGTTGCGTAAAGGTCAGCTCTTGGTCCAGTATGACACCAAGGTCTCGGACCGAAGATGAGAAAGTGAGCAATGGAAACTCCAGGGCCACAGCCTCCAAGTCAATCTTGGCAAGCTGCTGGCGTGTGCCGAACCAGATTAACTGGGTCTTAGCAGAATTCAGACACAAACGGTTGGAGGACATCCAGTCCTCCAGGACCTCGATAGCGCGGCTCATGGTACGGACCGCAGTTATGGCTGCTGAGGCAGGACAGTGCAGATATGCCTGCAAGTCATCCGCGTACGACTGACTCAGGACTGCACTTGGGGACCAAGGTCAGCAGTATAAATAATGTATAGGAGTGGACCCATGACGGAACCCTGGGGCAAGCCATACGGGGCAGGAACCCATGCAGACCTAGTGGGCCCATAGACTACAGAGAAGGAACGGTCTTGCAGGAAGGAGCTGAGCCAACCAAGAAAACCACCAGAAAGACCAAATGAGACAGAAAGTCGTCCAAGAAGAATGTCGTGATCGACAGTGTCGAACGCGGCACTAACATCTAACAAAGCCAGGAGGGTGACCTCTGACCTATCTATCGCCCCATAAATTTCTGAGAGAAGGCGTACCAATAGGGTTTCCGTGGAGTGACCCTTACGAAACCCCGACTGGAAGGTTGGGAGCAGATTATTCCTATCAAGATAAGTGGTAAGCTGAGGAGCTACTATCTTCTCAATGATTTTAGATAGAAATGACACATTCGCAATTGGCCTAAAGTTAATTGGAACAGTCAGGTCGAGTCCATCTCGTTTAAGAACAGGAACAAGGATGGATCTTTTTTGCGACGACGGAAGAGCACCTTCTTGAAGAGAACGGTTGCAGAGGACGGTCACAAAAGGAAGGAGGACGTCCATAAATTCATGGAGGAGGAACGTCGGTATGGGGTCCAGCTCACAGGTTTTAGGAGGTGAAGCCAGGATGAGTCGTCGCAGTTCCCCTGCAGAGATCGGGCTCAGCTCAGAGAGACTGCAGTCTGTGGGAGGGAACACCGGCTGAGGGGAGCCAGCTGTGGCCTCACGAATCGAGACTGTTGTTGTCTCACTTTGTTGTTGTTTCAATTTATTGTTGTCTAACTTTGTTGTTGTCTAACTTTGTTGTTGTCTCACTTTCTCTCACTCCCTCATCAATTTCAGTACTTGCAAATGTTTCCATGTGTCTATAATTTACTTATCAGCACTTGGAAGAAACCACTCTCTGTCCTGACCTTCCTTTTCACTTGTCGCCAGATCGTAAACGCCTCTGTTGGGGAATTTCTTGGAACGGCGCCAGATAAATTGCGATGGCATTGACTAATAAAACTTCAAACGGATTTGAAAAGGTCGCTTATTTTCGTCAGAGTTTCAACCCTAAACCTGTGACTTGAGTTTTAATCCGCATAACGACTTCGAAGTGGATCCAGTGAAGTTGATCCAGTGAATCAATAGAGCGAGACAGAATTACTCATCATCATCATCATCATCATCATCATCATCATCATCATCATCATCATCATCATCATCATCATCATCATCACCACCACCACCACCACCATCATCATCATCATCATCATTATTAATCCTCTTCTTCTTCTTCATATTCTTCTTACTCTTCTTCATTTCTTCTTCTCTTCTTCTTCCTCCACTTCTTCTTCTTCATCTTCCTCTTCTTCCTTTTCCACTTCTCTTCCTCCTTCTCCTTTTTCTTCCTCTTCGTTCTCTTCCACTTCTGTTTTTTTTTACTTCTGTAGCGCCGTTATAATGATAAGGAATCAGTCGATGGCGCACCAAAGCCTCTTGGAATATATCCAGCTGCAGTCTATTCCAGTGGATATAGACATTCACTTCCACTCCTCTTCCTCTCCTCCTCCAGTTGGTCAGTTCTTTGACTTCATGTGCGAAATACTCAGTGTCCTTTAGGTTCTGATTTTATGGAAACATATTATATGCGACGTAACCAAAAGGCATCGATACATACATACCAATTAGATCTGTATCGAATAGCATTCTTTACTATTCAGCCGAATATACAAGAATGGGAATAGTAGGTGACGAGTGACGACACAGCGTGGCATAAGTAAACACTATAGACACAAGTATACGTACATGTATTTAAAAATGTTTAATATAGCTCACTTTTCGTGCAGTATAGTTGACCTTCATATTGACTTCAGTTCTGAATTTCTTAACGTGGCATTACATATATATGAAAGTAAATGTCCATGCTTACTGAAACTTATGCAAGTTTGCCTGCAGAAAGCACAAAAATTCCAAATTTTTTCAAGCGGACTTTTCACTGCAGAGATGCATCGTGTTTTGAGTGAACGAAATTATATTCTTCATGTTTGTATTTTAAATTATAGGCCTACATTTAATAATGTTGTGAGACTTTTCGAATGGCCAGTAGGCTATATAGGCCTACCATGGCACGGGAAATATTATTAGTCCTACCTTGCATCTACTGTTATAAAGAGCAAATGACCTTGCTCGGATCGTTGTCCCTTACTGTAAAATATTTCCACACAGGATTTCGCTAAATGTCAATTTTTTAGAACACTCAAATGACTTCAGTTTGACGAAAATCGAACATAGGCATATTTAAGGTTGATTTGCCTCACATGCATAAAAATGGAGGCTTACAAAGGAGAGCTTATAATATATGGCCTAATAGATCACAAAGGAAACTACACATTGAAACGTTTATTTTATAACGCATTTCAATATGCACTATAGTTTATGTAGCGCTTTAACAAATTGTAAATATCTACATACAAATTGAAGGACTTACTTACATCTGATTGTTTGATCCATCCTTATATATATGTATACCTATAGTATTTCTATTGCATCTTGCGTGAAACCATGCAAATTAGGTGGTAGACCAATCAATGTTTTTTACATACATGCACGCAAGTGTCTAACTTTAGCAGAGATTGCTTCTTGGAAGCACCTATTTGTATGCAGCACCTTGATATAATATCACGAAGAAGCCTATGTTATAGAGTATATATATATATATTAAGGCCTATGCTCTATTGGAGCTAATGGACTTGTATACCATAACACATTGACACACACACATTCCGAACGAAAGTGCGTCCACATTGATAACCAAAATTTATATTTTATTTTATTGGCAAACTAGGTCAAGGTAAGGCAAGGTAAGATTAGTTAAGGTATACGGCTTGAGGTAAGGTAAATGAAAGTAAGGTATGATGTTAGGTTATACGATAAGGTAAATTGGGGTAAGGTAAGGATAATGAAAGTAAGGTTTGAGATTATAAGGTATACGGTTATAATGTTAAACGGTCACCCGTCGTATACATTACACACGGCTGGGTTAGGATTAGACCCTAACAATGAGAAGATAAAGAAGTATAAGAACAAAAAGAAGAAGAAGAAGTAGAAGATTAACCACAAGAACAAGAGTAAGAACAAAAAAGAAGATGAAGAAGAAGAAGAAGAAGAAGAAGAAGAAGAAGAAGAAGAAGAAGAAGAAGAAGAAGAAGAAGAAGAAGAAGAAGAAGAAGAAGAAGAAGAGGAAGAAGAAGAAGAAGAAGAAGAAGAAGAAGAAGAGCAGTTAATTGAGTTAATCCCGAGAGACAGCGATATAGTATGAAGTGTTAGCGACTTCCGTTTTCGTAACCTCCTCGTCTTATAAGGGTGGATAATGGATAGCCATCCCTCCCTTCGCCGTCTAATCGCCCCACTGCCAGCGTACGGTCAGTGTAGTAGTTAAATAGCATAGCAGCAGAACCTAGCAACGCCACACCTCGTTCGCTTGGCTTATACGAACCGTGGCAGGTGCGGCCAATAGTCAGAAGGCGGGAGAAGCAGGTGCTGCCTCTTATAGGTCGTATTAAGTAGGTAGTATTAGGATCGTCCTAGTAACAGTTTTATGTTACGATCAACGACCAATGATACTCTCTTTTGTAAACAATTTAGTCAGCCGTCACTTGCTAGAAGATCCTCCATTTCTCCCTCCCTTACTCCCTCCCTCCCTCCCTCCCTCCGACAAACCAAACACTGCGCTAGGAGATTCGCTAAGAGACGTATATAATGCATCGAGTAGAGTAAGGACGAGTTGGCGTCAGTATTAAACTGTAGAACTGTTTACAGGTATTACGTGTTCGAACGTTAGATGCTTCAGAGATGGTGGATTAGAACGTTCTAGCATGACAGCTGCAAGAGACAGACAGACAGACAGACAGACAGCCAGACACACTGACAGACAGCCAGACAGGCAAAGGCAGAGACATGACACAGGATCTTGACCTGGGCGATTTGGTTTTTACTGAACACCTAGACAGTTGCTTGAATTTAGGTGCTACATGAATGTGTTTAACATATACGTTTGCTCAGGCACGTAACTAGGATTTTTCGTTTGGGGGGCTTAAACCTTGAACATGGCAACATTTATACAGTGTTCATACGAATTTTAGCCGTAAGCATAGAACGGCTTGACTTGTTTGGGGGGCTTCAACTTCGTTTGGGGGGGCTTAAGCCCCCCCAAGCCCAACGCTAGTTACGTCCCTGCGTTTGCTCCTTGAGAACATGTTATGCATGCGAACACGTGATGTTATCCGCTACATCGATCTTGGATGCGGCAAGAACTTAACGATAGGGTCCGGAAATAACCGAACAGTAGAACCGAAGAATCCATCCATCCATCCACCACCCGTCCTGTGTTTCATCTCTTTCACTCTCTCCCTGTGTGTCTCTCTGTCTGTCTCTGTCCCTCTGTGTCTCTCTGTCTGTCTCTCTCTGCGTCCGTCTGTCTGTCTGTCTCCCTCATCCGACCGATCGCCCTAGCGAAGGGATCTGGAGCCTTGTCGTCTTCTTCCACCCATCCGTTCGTTGGAAAGGTTTCAATTAGGAAGGACCCTTCCAGTCGAAATCCCGCTCTGCTATGTCGTCGCCGCAACGCACGTGGCCGACGAGGCTCTGCGCCCTCTTGCGTCCGATAGACCCCCGATCCCTCTCTCCTTTTCTCTCTGTTTGTCTCTTTCTCTCTGTCTGTCTGTCTCTGTCTGTCTGTCTGTCTCTGTCTGTCTGTCTGTGTCTGTCTGTCTCTGGTCTGCAGATGGCGCGAAGAGCCTGAACATAAATCTATTGACGTGTTGATATGGACGGCGTTTGATGTGTGGCCAACTGATGGATGGATCTTCAGTCAGTCAGTCCGTCGGTCGGTCGGACGGACGAACGGACGGACGGTCGACGACCAGCTTCTTTTTCCTCCTGTTCTTGGTGTTCCCGTTGTTTTTGTTCTTGTGCTTTTTGTTCTTCTTCTTCTGCTTCTTCATAATCAAGTATCATGATCTTCTTCTTCTTCTTCCACTTCTTCCACTTCTTCCTCTTCTTCTTCTTCTTCTTCTTCTTCTTCTTCTTCTTCTTCTTCTTCTTCTTCTTCTTCTTCTTCTTCTTCTTCTTCTTCTTCTTCTTCTTCTTCTTCTTCTTCTTCTTCTTCTTCTTCTTCTTCTTCTTCTTCTTCTTCTTCTTCTTCTTCTTCTTCTTCTTCTTCTTCTTCTTCTTCTTCTTCTTCTTCTTCTTCTTCTTCTTCTTCTTCTTCTTCTTCTTCTTCTTCTTCTTCTTCTTCTTCTTCCTCATCTTCTTCCTCATCTTTGTCATCGTCCTTTTCCTACTTCTTCCTTAGCAAGAAGGAGAGTTCGTATGTGTAGAACAGAAGAAGTATGTTGCGATTTAAGGGTCTGAAGAACACCGCCGTCGATTTTATGATCACTTGGTCGGTTGAGATAATGTTGTTGTTGCGCTGATATTATTCAACGCGTTTTTCAAATGACATTGGACGACGAGAGACTTGGTTGCGTCTCTGTAGACGCCTCTGAGCCTAGACACGCCTTCGAATGAGTCGCACCTTCGGATGAAGAAACGGAGCCAAGAAGGGAAGGGTTTGATGAGGGAAAGACGGAGAGAGGGACGGAGGGAGGAAGGCAAAGCAGAGGAAACTGTGAGCCCAGCGCATGTGAGGTGGCGAAGGCTGAAGGAAGAAAGGTAACGCAGAAAGATGGGTAGAAATGGAAGAGGAAAGTAGCGAAAGGAGATTGATGGATAGATTGATGGATGGATGGATGGATGGATGGATGGATGGATGGATGGAAGTAGGGATAGTTGGGTGGATGGTTGTATGGTTTGGTGGATGCAGGGATGGCTGCGTAGATGGCTGCCTGGCTGGATGAATGGATGAACGGCTAGATGGATGGATAGATTGATGGAAGTATGGATGGATATAGATATAGAGATGGCTGGGTGGATGGATAGATGAATGAACTGATGGATGGCTTGATGGATGGATTGATGGAAGGATGGATGGAGGGATGGGTGGATGGATGTAGGGATGGGTGGATGGATGGATGGATTGATGAAGTGATTGATGGATGGATTGACGGATAGATGCAGGAATGGCTGAGTGGGTGGATGGTGGATGGATGGGTGGATGGATCGATGAACGGACGGATGGATGGGTGGATGGATCGATGAATAAATTAATTAATGGATTGATGGTTGCATTAATGAATGAATGGATCTATGGATGGATGAATGAATGAGCGAATAAAATAATGGAGAATTAGAAAAAGTGCCTGACTGGACACTGGCAAATTCTGGCAAATAAATTGTCTTTTAATTTAACTTGGACAAAACTAACTTTACAATAAACTGCCTAAGTTGTTTGAAAACATTGCAATCGACAATAAAAGAGTCACTCAGGTAACTTTTCTCTGAATTCTTAGAAGTTTACTTTGATGAGCACTTGACGTGGACAGAGCATATAGCTTATGTTATTCTAAAGTTGTCAAAACATTGACACTAGTATATCCATATTTATTATATTGTAATAATATCAAAGACTGCATAAAATAAGAAACGATGACATAAGACAATCATTAGGATGACTATATACACAAACAACTCTGCTAGACAAAGTCGTTCAACGAAGACTCCAATGGTTTGGACATTTAGACAGAATGCCAGTTGACCGAATCCCGCACAATGCTGTGCATGCAAGATTTGAAGGCAAAAGACACAAAGGCAGACCAAGACTATACGCTGGATATAATATAACTGAGGACATAGCATCACTTGGACTAACACTAAGGAGGGCGAGGGGCAATAGACTTGACAAATGACCGAGGACAATGGAGATCATCTATTCGTACCCATCGCCACCAGATGGCTGGCGTCAGGAACTGATGATGATGAATATTATCTGGACTGCCAACTATCCTTCGCGTCTGAAATATCTAATAGTCCTGCATAAATGATAAATCTGCTGTACGTAAAATATGTGGACTCCATTCAAGAGCCTCATGTAAATGTTTCTTCGAAAACTAGGTATTATGACTTTCGAGCCTATAGTTAAATTAATGATTAGCATGTTCATCTACTAATAAATAAAAAACCTATTACCATTAACATTTTTCAGCTATTTAAGAGGTGTTTCAGAAATGCTTAACCAATTAGCTATATATCTTGCATGAAATATGAATGAAGAAAAAGACGTCGAGAAACGGATTAACTTTGGTAGTCGATTCCATTCCTTGGGGTCTGCAACACGAAATGCACGAGAGCCCATGGCAGTGCTAGGGCCTACATCTAGGCTCAACCAAAAGACCCATAACCGAAGACCACAGACTGCGTGGCGGGATGTATGGAGAGAGTAGTGGTTGAAGGTAGGTGAGAGTGCACATTGTGAGGGTTCTATAATATTATGTCAGGCAGGCCAGTTTAAATCTAATTCTAGATTCTACAGGAAGCTATGTGATGGAGCAGAGTTAATGAGTTTGAACGAGAAGATGCACGCAACACCACGCGAGCCAGAGAATTTTGGATGCGTTGAAGCCTGTTGATTTGAAGATCTGACATGTCTGCAAACACAGAGTTGGCATAATCAAGGCGAGAGCTGACAAGAGAACAGGCTATGGTCTGTGACATGTCTTAGGTGAGAGCAGACCGTATGTGAAATACTATACTACTACTATGGGTGTATGGGTGGGTGGGTGGATGGATGGATGGGTGGGTGGATGGATGGATGATGAAAGAAAGGATGGATAGGATATGATATATGACACACATACACAAATGATACACACGAGTGTTAATGCATAAAATATATCCATTTAAGAGGAAATAATGAGAATATATCAGCTAAAGGGTTAAATAATCGCTGGGTTTATTAGGGCTCTTTCGAGGCGTATGCTTTTCATTAGGGCATCGCATGCAGTGGTCCAGCTCTCGTGCTAAATAACCATGTATGTGAATTGCTAGAGATGCACACGAGGTCTCTAAATATATGTTTATATATGCATATCTATATAGAGTATACTGTAAATGTTAGTATATATATTTATATGTATATATATTGCAAGTACCGGCGTTTCACTGTTATATAATCATTATCGCTGTTAGTCTTATCTGATAATAAACAGATGGACTTGGTCAACCTCTTGCGGCTTGCGCTGATATATATATAATTATATATCTATGTATATATACTCTCTTTCTATACACTCATGTATATACATACACAGATATATAAACAGGCATAATTATTATATATATATATATATATATATATATATATATATACGCTGGTGCCTGTTAGAAACGTTTAGCACTGAACGATAGCAGAATTTAACGAAAAATTTCTCAGCAAGCGCAGCAGATAAGAGAAACGTTTCGAATGGTTGCGCCACGTAATGAGCGTTTCATAGAAAACAGCGCTTCATAAATAACGGTGGTTAATATACGGTGTCTTCGGATTGGTTCTGTGCCAAAGATCGCGGATATCTAAGGTCGTTTCGTTAAGATTGATGTAAGGAGGAAGAAAGCTAATGATACGTTTTCTCAACATCCGTTTGAGTCATCGGAGTATATATATATATATATATATATATATATATATATATATATATATATATATATATATATATATATATATATATATATATATCTCGTCGGAGGCATAAAACTCATGAGGTTCCATTCGATACTCAGCTAGTTTTTCATTGCATTCTGCCACAACCTAATTCTTTGTAGCAGGTCAAGGATGCCTAGTCGGAATTTTGCAGATTTTGACTTTTGTCTTTTATCTACTTAGAAACAATCATCGACTGAGGAGATTTCACCAATAATTAAGGAATTCTGTATAGTGTGGATGAGAAATCTCTCGAGAATTTAGCAAATGCTCTTTCTATCCTATTCATTTCATCTTTTATGTAATGAGGTATATGGATATAACGTGACATTAAATGAATGACGTTTCGTCAATATGTGAAGAACTCACAGTAGATTATGTGCATGCAAAAATTACTGACTGAGAAATGAGAAGAAATAATGATAATAGAAACGAAATGGCTCTCTGTGATTTTACAATTACGATTACAATGTTATTACCAGTGGCAGATGGACGACAGTAAGTCATCAGATCTGAGAGATGTGTTTAGATCAGATTCTTCACTTTTTCTTTCCTTTTATCTTATTAGATCTCTGTTGTCAGGAGTTTAACCAAAATTAATCTTATCATTTGTACATTTTCACACGCAACACAATTTTGCCTTATTATCTGGCATAACCCTAATTTGACCTCTAAGATCAAATGACGTGGCTACACGTTAAATCTAGGTCAGTGGTGGCGTATACCGCCCCTATATAGGTCAGTGGTGGCGTATACCTCTCCTTTCTTCGTCCCTCACCGTTAGGTTACTTGGAAAAGCCTTCAGCCACACACTTTACGTTTCTCTGACATATTCGTCTGTTGTTGTCTTTTGGTTGTTTGTTGCCCTGTTTACATTCGCCTCCTCCCCTCCCCCTCCTCCCCTCCTCCTCTCCTCCTCCTCCTCTTCCCCTCATCCTCCTCCTCCTCCTGTTTCTTCTCCTCCTCCTGTTTCTTCTCCTCTTCCTTCTCCTCCTCCTCCTCTTCCTCTTTCTTCTCCTCCTCCTCCTCCTCCTTCTCCTCCTCCTCCTCCTCTTCCTCTTTCTTCTCCTCCTCCTCCTCCTTCTCCTCCTCCTCCTCTTCCTCTTCCTCTTCCTCTTTCTTCTCCTCCTCTTCCTCCTCCTGCTTGAACCAGCAGCATCCTCCATCCCAGCCAGGCAGCCGCCGCAGCTGAGCGATCTGCGTGGCACAACAACCGTATAGGATGTCGACGTAATCTGACGATTGTCTTGAACGGTGACTGGATTGCGTGCGACGCCCGGCGTCCTTTGATGTCGCCACAGTTCATTGATGCAGAGACCAGAGACCGACCACAGACTGACTCCGTCCCTGGCACTACGACGCTTTGAAGTCTACGAGCGCAAGAAGGAGGTAGTGAAGGCGGCTGAACCCACCGTCGCCCTATCAGAGGGTTCGGTTACTACGTCGCTAGTCGAATGGGGAACTGGCCGCGGGTGCTGATACGACTAAGACACACACAGACACAGAGACACACACACACACACACGCACACACACGCACGCACGCACAGGCACAGAAGCTCTCTCTATCTGTCTCTCTTTCTGTCTCTCTCTTTCTCTCGATGTCTCTGTCTGTCTGTCTCTCTCGCTCTCGCTCTCTCCCTACCGGTTTCTTTCGTTCGGCTATCAGAAGACGGAAACGGATTTCTCGGGTCGAACTATATCTCACGTCTCAGACTTTGAGTCTTGCAGAATTCTATGTTATAGTAACTGAGAAGTCACTGGAAAGCGCTCAACCTACTGCAGAAAGGTCATGTGAGGTAAATATTCAGGGTCAGATGAGTTTACGTCAGTTTCGATGAAGTAAGTTTTAGGTAAATTTAGTTTAGGTCAGTTAATTGTTAATCTTTGTCTTTATTCAGTCAATATTTTCCTAAACTTTTCTCTCGTCAGTCGATCATCGTTCTGGTCGTTTTATTGTGATATTCGCAAAGAAATCATTTATCTGGATTTATACTCTTTTGAGGCTTAATAAATGAGCTCACAACTTACGACGATGACAATAACAACAACAACATCATCACCATCACCATCAACAACAACAACAACAATAAAGAGAAAGCCTTTTCGTCATCACGTGATTTCAACTGCAAGTGAAGAAGGTCTGAAGATAATGGCTTGTACAATAACTCGTTCTTCATAGACTGCACGATAATGAAACACGAATTTCTCTCTCATTGCCAAAATATCTGATCTAGTTCTTAGGCAAATTATGCCCACTACTAACTCGTAAGATCCTAGTGGTCAGTATTGACTCCTAGAATGCAGTTCAAATCTCCGCCAGAATGGAAAGATAATCAGATTTCACGAGTTCTACTACTTTCTGCTGGTGAATATCAGAACTCTAGAAAGAATACAGCAACCTACATATTCAGAGTGAAGATCGGAGGAAACAGAGGAGAGGACTGACCATCTTCTCTCATATACCAAGGAAAGGACTGACCATCTTCTCTCATATACCAAGAAGAGGACTGACCACCTTCTCTCATATACCAAGAAGAGGACTGACCACCTTCTCTCATATACCAAGAAGAGGACTGACCACCGTCTCTCATATACCAAGAAGAGGACTGACCACCTTCTCTCATATACCAAGAAGAGGACTGACCACCTTCTCTCATATACCAAGGAGAGGACTGACCACCTTCTCTCATATACCAAGAAGAGGACTGACCACCTTCTCTCACATACCAAGGAGAGGACTGACCATCTTCTCTCACATACCAAGGAGAGGACTGACAACCTTCTCTCGTATACCAAGAAGAGGACTGACCACCTTCTCTCACATACCAAGGAGAGGACTGACCATCTTCTCTCATATACCAAGAAGAGGACTGACCACCTTCTCTCATATACCAAGAAGAGGACTGACCATCTTCTCTCATATACCAAGAAGAGGACTGACCACCTTCTCTCACATACCAAGGAGAGGACTGACCACCTTCCCTCATATACCAAGGACAGGACTGACCACCTTCCCTCATATACCAAGAAGAGGACTGACCATCTTCTCTCATATGTATACCAAGGAGAGGACTGACCATCTTCCCTCATATACCAAGGAGAGGACTGACCATCTTCTCTCATATGTATACCAAGAAGAGGACTGACCATCTTCCCTCATATACCAAGGACAGGACTGACCACCTTCCCTCATATACCAAGGACAGGACTGACCACCTTCCCTCATATACCAAGAAGAGGACTGACCATCTTCTCTCATATGTATACCAAGGAGAGGACTGACCATCTTCCCTCATATACCAAGGAGAGGACTGACCATCTTCTCTCATATGTATACCAAGAAGAGGACTGACCATCTTCCCTCATATACCAAGGACAGGACTGACCACCTTCCCTCATATACCAAGAAGAGGACTGACCACCTTCCCTCATATACCAAGAAGAGGACTGACCATCTTCTCTCATATGTATACCAAGGAGAGGACTGACCATCTTCCCTCATATACCAAGGAGAGGACTGACCATCTTCTCTCATATGTATACCAAGAAGAGGACTGACCATCTTCCCTCATATACCAAGGACAGGACTGACCACCTTCCCTCATATACCAAGAAGAGGACTGACCACCTTCCCTCATATACCAAGAAGAGGACTGACCATCTTCTCTCATATGTATACCAAGAAGAGGACTGACCACCTTCCCTCGTATACTACTCTCTTGTACGAATGCGACGGCGGCGGATAAACTGAAACAGGTTTTAGTCTCTGAATATACATGTATGTCCAGTAGACACGTGCTCTTTAGATTCGCGTTCATAGGCTTTCATCAAGAAGTCCATGATTCAGCGAGGGGGCGGAAGGAGGGTTAACGGCGGAGGGTGTCAATCAACACCTGCAGACCGAGGCCACAGAGGGCAACTCGAAAGTGAGAAGAAGGCCATAAGTCGCAACAACTACGCAGCAACCGTATCAACCAGAGCAACCGAAACAACAGTCGGTCATTGATACAGGCAACGTATATGACGTCACCCGAGTGAGAGATAGACGGTCGTATTACGCGCTGTGCCAGAATTCCAAGATACGAGAGAGAGAGAGAGAGAGAGAGAGAGAGAGAGACAGACAGACAGACAGACAGACAGACAGACAGACAGACAGACAGACAGACAGACAGACAGACAGACATACAGACAGACAGACAGACAGACAGACAGACAGACAGACAGACAGACAGACATACAGACAGAGATACAGACAGACAGTGACAGAGAGAGAGACAGACAGAGGCAGACAGAGAGAGAAGAGAAACACAGAGAGAGAGGGAGGGAGGGAGGGAGGAAGGGACGGAGGGAAGAAGGGAGGAAGGAGGGAGGGAATGAGGGAAGCGAGGGAGAGCGAGGGAGAAAGAGAAAGCGAGGGAGAAGGAGGGTTATATATATATATGTATATGTTACAGGGAATGTGTATTTTCAGGGAATATGTATACATTCCCTGAAAATTTCAGGGTATATGTATATTCCCTGATTCACTCAGGGAATGTATACATTCCCTGAAAAAACCAGGGTATATACATATTCCCTGAAATCTTAAAGCGATTTCCATACACATTCCCTGAAAACTTTCAAAGACACAGCGACATATCCTGAAGAGCTGACAGCAGCTGACAGCAGCTGACACAAAATTTTATTAACTCTAGCATGTTTTAAAAGAAGTTCGTGCACGTACATCTGTTAAGTCTTATAATAATTGTCACATAATGTCGTATGACATCAACCGTTCGTATAATAATAATCAGCCTTATTGTCGCATGATAGATTTGCATGACATCTATACTGTTACATTTCACTTTAGCTTTTCCGATGAGGTATTTGAAGCACACAAAGTAGTCGATGTGGAAGCAACTGATGTAGAGATTGACGCATGATCTGATGCCTGATGTGGATTGAACGCTGCAATTAAATCGTCTTCGGATACCATTCGTTCTAAAATCTCCGTTGGTTGAGCAGTCGACCGAAGTCCGACCCGTGGGTTCCCACTGAACAGCGCCAGGTAGGCCTATGGCGTTTGCCTGATGCCAGTATGGTAGCTAGTGTTCTTGCTGAACTGCACGAATTTCAGTCCAACTGACCAATCAGTGGATTTGTTGTCCCCTAGCCAAGCAATGAGCATATCTTTGACGTCACAGTTCAGTCGTTCCACCGATCCCTGACTCTGTGGATGACTAGGCTTGCCATGTACCATAAGTAAATCGGGCCATAGCAGTTTCAGCTCCGAAATGACGGATGCCGTGAACTCCGTTCCATTATCGCTCTGTAAAAGCTTTCAGGGAATGTGTATAGAAATCACTTGAAGATTTCAGGGAATATGTATACCCTGGTTTTTCAGGGAATGCATACATTCCCTGAGTGAATCAGGG
>OY744609.1:69768986-69788986 GCA_963556255.1 Allolobophora icterica | reverse complement strand
TAGGCATCTGAGTAGTTTTCGCTAATAGACAAATGTTCCGCTTAAAACTGACGTTTAACATCGTAGAGACCAGCGCAATTTTAATGTACAATTACCTGTACAAAACAAAGTTGCGTCTATGTCAGCTTACTGTATTAATAAACGAATTTCATTGATTGATTTGAAATGTTGCGTGTTTCACGTCGAAATTTATGTTTTAAATGTTGCAGCGGTGAAAGCTTCTATGAGCTCCTTAATGGGTGGGTGGGGTAGAAGGGTGGGGTAGAAGGGTGGGTATAAGAGGGATGAAGAGGACAACTCATATATCAGGGCATAGGGTCGTTGAGTGACCTGCCTTTGGGGTTTTTGGTCTGTGTTGGCACTCAGATCTGGGTGCATATCTGCAGGGTGCTGATTAGGAATGCATCCTCATCAGTTCCAACAGTTAACTCTGGCTGTTACGTTGCCCTGGTAACCTACGCTGGAGCTACAGAGACAGACGTCGTCCCAGTGGCACAAACTGTATCCATGGTTGCCATGGATACAGATACTGAATGTGTCCTACAGCAAGACAGCTAATGGTGCTTCTGTATCTTTCTGGATCTTTCTGTATCTTTCAAAAGGAGATACTGTTTTCCGTCCGAAATCCTCGCAAACACAGCGCTGTACCAAACACACACTTACACATATATATATGCAGATCTAGGCCTAGTCATAACAGTTTCTGTATATACATATATATATATATATATATATATATATATATATATATATATATATATATATATATATACAGTATATGATGCCCGGTTCAGTTCTTTCTGTCAATTCTTTGATGTCATTTGGGTCTGAACTGAAGACTCATCTCTTTCAACTTCCACACCCATTCATCGTAAACCCTCGCTTCTTCTTTCTCTCATCTATCGCATTTCAAGCTTCTCCTCTGGTTTCTGAATTTTTATTAGGATTTCACTTTTTGAATCAACTAACGTTTCATGTCTTGTGGGTTATTTTAACGGCGCTAAAGAAAGAAATAGAATTTGATTATAATTGGTATGTAAGGAACTATATGGATACATGTAGGCCACTATGGATATATGAATGTGCATGTATGTTTATGTGTTATTTTCGATCATGCTAATGTCCGCAACTGTATGTTTAAGCAGCATTTTCTAAACTGAATTCAAAGCCAAAGATGAATGAAACTGAAATTTCTTTAAAGAAAAGAAATTATATTTTTAGTTTTACGCGTGTTTATACTTTTAAGTTTTTTTGTTAATTTTCGCGAAGACAGTAAAAAGAATGGTATGATAATGATCAGAGAATATTATTTCTTCTGTAGGCCTATATAAAGCTTGAGTTGATCGCCGCAGTGGATTATTAAACTGGCGCAACATCATATCCATAAACATCTCAATCGCCGCCACGATGTTAATTACTGTCAAATGAAGAAACACAAAATCAAAAAAATCCGCTTTTTTTGTTTATCATTTCTACCAAAAACAGAAAGGAAGTTAATTTGGAGTTGTTAAATTTTGTTTTGGAAACCTAAATATCTCCAACCGTAGAATTGTTGCTTTCGGTTTCTTACACACTTGTTCAGAGCCCAACTGTTCATATGAAGACGAGTCTATTGCATTTCTGATGGACTATATAATGCGTTGTGTCTGACCTGTGTTTGTGTCCAGGCGATGACCATTCGGACGAGAGAGGAGAAGCGAAGGGTAAGCGGAAACAGAGAAGAAGTAGGACGACGTTTAACAGTCAACAGTTGGCTGCACTCGAGAGGGTCTTCGAAAGGACTCACTACCCAGACGCCTTCGTTCGAGAGGAACTCGCCAGGAGGGTCAGTCTGACCGAGGCGAGGGTACAGGTAGGCGACAGACGTTGATCACTGCTATGGAGTCATTGGTGGGATTTAAACGGGTTCGGTAAATAACTCTATGCTATAGGGACAGCTTAGATATTTATACTGGTCTATAACATGAGTGAGACAGCGAGCGAGCGAGCGCGTGAGTCAGTGAGTCATTCATTCATTCAGTCAGTCAGTCAGTCAGTCAGTCAGTCAGTCAGTATGTCAATCAATCAATCAGTCAGTCAGTCAGTCAGTCAGTCAGTCAGTCAGTCAGTCAGTCAGTCAGTCAGTCAGTCAGTCAGTCAGTGATCAGTCTCTCAGCCAGTCAGTCAGTGTCACTCTCCATGCGCAGCAGTATCTCTGTTTTCTTCAGCAAACCGTCGTTGTTTACCCAGTACTCAACTAGTTCTTTTACTTGTCCCAAGTATGCTAGTTACAGTTGTTGCTTTCCCAGGTAAACACAGCGCTAGAAGAACGTCATAGTATTTTTCCCAGGTGTCATAGTCCTGCCTTTGTCTTTCCTATCCAGGTCTGGTTCCAGAACCGTCGAGCCAAGTTTCGTCGCAACGAACGTAACGTCCTCGTCCAGCGCAACAGTCTCTACGCCGGTATCAGCTGCAGCCCAGCGTCAGCGTCAGCGGTGGCCCTGAAGGGACCGTGTGGGGGCACAACGTCTCCCTCAGCAGCCGACCCTAACCTCGTCGTAGCTTCCCTCAGGTCTCAGCACCCTTCGCCTGCACCCGGATACTTCAGCTGGGCGCCCTCACCACCCGCGCAATACCCCTCCCTCAGCGACTACTCAATGAGTGGCGTATCCAGGGTGAACACCATGGGCGGATCGAGATCTCCGGGGGTCGAACACCTGTACAACGGGTCATCGATGATGGCAGCAGCTGCAGCGGCTGCTGCAGGGTTCGTTAGCCCTTCATCGATTCGCTATAAGGACTACAACGGCATGAGACCCATGTACTCAACAACCCCCGCATGCTCCTCCTCCCAGCTGACCAAGGGCTACCAATGACCGACCCTGCTCAGTTCTACCCTCAAATCCCCTCTGCCCATTCACCTCTGCCTCAGTTCTACCTCAAATCCCCTTTGCCCATTCACCTCTGCCTCAGTTCTACCCTCAAATCCCCCTCTGCCCATTCACCTCTGCCAGTCCAACAGGTCGTCGTGTACCACCTGAGCGTCATCGGGTCGCCAGCGTCTCTCTCTCTCTCTCTCTCTCTCTCTCTCTCTCTCTCTCTCTCTCTCTCTCTCTCTCTCTCTCTCTCTCTCTCTCTCTCTCTCTCTCTCTCTCTCTCTCTCTCTCTGCATCCGAGTGGTTTACTTAGAAAATGCGCTAAAGAAATGTATGTCGTGGTATATTACGTCATGGATGCGAACAGTGTCGAGAGTCGCACAGCGGACCTCTGTACATAATCATAGTGTCTTATATGCGCAGTTGGAGAGATTAGCAAAGGGCGCTAGATAAAGGCTCAGCTACATACATACATACATACATACATACATACATACATACATACATACATACATACATACATACATACATACATACATACATACATACATACATACATACATACATACATACATACATACACACACACATACATACATACATACATACAGTTTTCGAAATGAAGGAGAAAACTGCACCGTTTGCTCGTCTTTATTCGTTCGTTCACTCGCTTGTTATTTTTCTGAATACATCCAAGAATCCATGCTTTATATATGTACGCATATAGCATATATATATATATATTAAGATTGTATGTATGTATGTATGTATGTATGTATGTATGTATGTATGTATGTATGTATGTATGTATGTATGTATGTATGTATGTATGTATGTATGTATGTATGTGTGTACGTATATATTTATATATATGCAAAATTATGCATAGCATATATATGTATAGCAGTGCTACTCGGGAAAGAGACAGAATGTCGTGTCTAGTTACTACTACTACCGGCCACATTAAAGTGCTAAGCGACTTACCGCGTGCTTTCAGATCAATCATAATAAACTAAGAAAATAGGTTTCCTGTCTTAAGTCGGATTAACTTCCGCATGCCGTGTCTAGCGGATCGCGTTCGGGCTCCCTCCCTCCAACGTGACTCCCTCCAAGGTGAACCGAATCGATGGAATCGACCCTGTAGCGGCGATGGGGTCCGTCTCCGTCTTTTTAGGACAGGAGGCTGAGCTGTAGAGGCTCCAAGCCCCACGGCCTCCTCCTCCTCCTCCTCCGATGGAGTCTGTACTGTTACCCAATCACACCGACTGTCCCGCTCCACTGCTGAGGCATTCGTTACTCTTGCTGATAAGCTTATGCGAACCATATGTGAACTGGGTAGCCCGAAGATTATACATACATAGGCAAATATACGATGCTATATTATGTGTATGTAATCCTAAGAACTGTAGAATTATGTACGAAAAATACACAAGAGTTATTACCCTATATAGGATATGTGCCAGGTATTCAAGACGTTAGCTGCAGGGCTGTAGTCGAGGGTACACGCGGGTATACAGCGTTTACTCACCTCTAGAGACCGTATACTGACCTCACAAAATATTTGTACTCATCTGTAATTAGTTTCGGAAAACTAGCCGGTAGCGTGTACTCACCTCTTATTTTGCCACTACAACCCTGGTTAGCTGAAAGTGTGAATCTCAGAATAGGTGCCAGGCATTTTTGAGGCAGAGTCGGACTGGGACCAATTTTTGGGCCTTGCCATTTCAATCATGCAAAGGACCAAAGGCAAAATGGTGATTGTCGTCTCAAAGTGTAGACCCTACTAAGTTCTGCGTGCAAATCTAGTGAGAACATTAATTTTTTTACTAACTTTAATATAAAAGCCTAACTTTAATAAATAAAAAAGATATCTGCAGTTTACAATCTACATGTATAGCTAACCTAGTGGCCTAGTTGGAGACCTAGAGAGTCGGTCACATGACTATGTTAACTTTCAAAGACTATTATTTGTGTGCATTGAGAATCCAATAGCAATATTGAAAAGATCGATTGTGGCGACATTATTGTCAGTGGTAGTTTATGGATCGCACTGTGAGTTTCCATATCTAGGATCTAATTTTTTGTATTGTCATATATATACTTAATTTATGAAAGCAGAGGGAGCCACGTACCATGGCACACGGGCGAAATGGCCGCCACTGTTGAAAGTAAGAATAAAACACATGGAATAAGTGCCAAGCACTCATGAGGTTAGCTGAAAGTAAAAATAAAAAACATAGAATAGGTGCGATGCATTCATGAGGTCAGCTGAATTATGAATCATAGAATACATAGAAAACAGAGAAGGTGCCAAGCGTTCACGTGGCGACCTGAAAGTACGAATCAAAAACACGCTGAAGTTAACAAACGAAAGTCTCCAGTTTCAACGTCACAGTCATCACTATTAACCATAACACACATCTGCTGTACAGTCCAGTTTATTCCAATTTCAAAACAAGTTTAGGTTCTAAAGCCACTCTGTCCAGATTAGTTGGCATGTATAGACAAATTTAGCTTAGACCAGTTAATTCCTAAAGACCAGTTGATTCCAGACCATTGCCCAACTAATCAAGGCCAACTTAAACCAAACCGCTTTAGTCCAGGTTAGGCTAGACCATTTTTGTACCATCGCACGGCTTGCATTGCCATTGACGGAAATTTAACGAAAAATCACCTAGATCAACTGATGAACTCTCTCCTTCGCCAGTTGAATATACGACCACCTAGCGACTGATTCCGTCATGACAGAGCCACCTAGCGACTGAGTATGTAATGCACAACACTATATTAGTGTCGCTTGTCGTCGTTTAAAACAAATGAATATGTAGCCTAATAGGAAAGAAGGAGATCATTATCGAATTCATAAAGCGATTTCAGGATTCTCCAATTCGAGTGACGAGATCTTCATAGAACGTTTCTTCCGATTCGTAATCGCTGAGACGGAGAGGGAAATTGATATTCGACAGATGGGTGAACAGATTATCATTTCCAATACCGTTGAATATTTCGTCATCCACAATGACAGATCGAATGGCGTGACGTCGGGTTGAGTAAGCTCTAAGAACAGCCTCTCGACACCATCCGTCACGCATGAACGAAGACGACAGTATAAAGACAATGACTCGACTCTTGTCTATGCTGTCGAGGATGGCATCAACGATGGCACTTCCTGGAACAAAATCCTCTTGAGTCGTCACTCGCAGATGGTTCAGCCTTCGACGGAGTGCTGTCTCCACCCACAAGCGGTCATCACTGTGTGCGCAGATGAAGACATCGAAATCGTATTCGCAGTGCAACTGGTCTGAATGCGGAAGTTCGAGGTCGAGGAGCAACCGATTGGAATCCGCTCCACAGTAACGACGTCTGCGATAAGCTAATAAAAGACCTACAGCTAGGGCGACCAGAACAAAGAAACCGATTGTGATTGGAGCGATGAACCCGGGACTCTTGTAGACAGGACTCTCCTTGGTTACGACTATTTTACACCACCAGTATTCTTGAAGGGTTTTGTTGGTGTTCGCCACGAGATCTGCGTAGCTGAGACGCTTACCGTCGTTGGTGCAATAAACGTCTGTCAGAGACAATAAGATTTGTCTTAGACTTTTGTAGTCAAGATCCTTACATGGACAGGTGGTTTCCATATGCCTCAGAGAGTTGCAATCGCTCAGGAGTTCTGTGATGTTCAGTCTGTTGACGCTCACCCAACTTGCATTCGGATGTAGACAAGTGTATTCTTCATAGTTTTTGAAAGAGATTTTCTTGGTTGATTTCAACCAAACGACAAAGTCCGTTGCATTACAGAGACAACTCAAAGGATTTCTGCTGAGGTCAATCGTTAGGTTTCTTCTGCTGTCATCTTTGTTCTGGAGAGAGTCCAACTCAAAGGTCATTTCCTTCGACAAAATTCGTATCGAGTTGTCACTTAGATTCAGCAGGGACAAGTTTTCACACCTCATAAGTTCCACCTGCATCGTTTCAATTTTGTTTCGGGACAGGTTAAGAAACTGAAGCCTCTTCAGCGATGAAAACATCGTCCGAGGAATAAAAGTTAATCCACAATTGGACACGTCGAGAGTTTTCAGGGTGAGATTAATAAATAGACTTCCATTCACGTTCTCACGGAATGTCGTTTCTAAATTGTTTCCACTTAGAAGTAGAATCTCGATTGCAGGCATTTCGCGGAACAGACTGTCCGACAAATGCGCCAAACCCATGTCTCTAAGACTCAGGTAGCGTAACCTCTTCAGACCATGAACTGTCCCTTCAAGTGACTCGATCGTTGATCCAGTGAGATCCAAGTATTCCAGACTGTTTTCTTCGTTCACACACAAATCCACCACCCGTTGATTAGGGAATAATTCCATCCCACGAACTTTAATACTCCGTAAGCGCCGACTGATCAACGCTGTACTGTTGAAGTAACAATTCTCAGAAGAACCGAGATTCAGGTAGAAGTCCAGAATCTGGATGTCCATCAGGCACTCGACGCATTTCATTTTCGGTTCCGGTGGCTTTTGCAAGACGACGTCACAGAGCGATGATGTAGTTCCAGATTTCCGCTCTACGAAAGCGAAATGAAGCGTTTCAAGATCTTCTAGAAAAACGAAGGAATCGATTCCAAAGTTCAACATTCCGTACGCGAAAACCCAGTAGACAGAGAAAATGACAGATTTGAGGTGTGGCAAGAGCGTCGACAGTCTTCCCTTCACGGCGTTCACGTCGTTGTTCACGAACTCTAGACTGGTGATACGAACTTCGGAAATCTGGAATAGTTCTTCCAGGTTCAGCAACTTCTCTTTGTGACTGCATGGGTGTATTCCGTCGAAAGTGATCCGTTCCAGTGGAGACCCAGTGAGCTGCGTCAGCGCCACTCCTAGATCCAGATACGTGAGATAAACGGCTCCAAACGAAACGAGCGTCAGCGATCGCAGTCCCACAAGAGGACGAAACACTTCAGACTCAAGAAGAAGAACTGATTCGAAGCCTTCGAGATACAGTTCTTCCAAGCCATCGAGGTTCTCGAAGGTTCCGTTCTTGATCTTCCGTATACCTTTAGCGTCACTCTTTCCTGCTGGAGCATGCACGCGAAGAACCGTGAGTCGGTTATTGGTGTCGAAGATTCCAACTGGTAAGTGGACCATTCCGACGCAGACATCAAGGTTGATCGTCAGCTGCGAGACGTTGTTGGCTTCCGGTGGAAGACAGTAGAACGTGGTTCCGGCATTTGAACACGACACGTGACCAGAATCACTGGATAAATCGAAGACCGGATAAAGACAATCGTCAGTCCCGTTTGCGAATTCATTTGTGTTGACATTACATATCATCGCCAGCGAAGACAACAGTAACGTTACAAAAACCATGCTCTGCCAATACGTTGACAATGCTGACGTTACATTACTGACAATCTCATTGATATTCTTCTACCAATGTATGCAGGGTCAACTACACAGGTTGATGTCAACTACCATGAAAATTTATTAACACTCATCGCATGACTGGCCAAGTCGTACTAGAAGATCAAGGGCTGTCGCAACTACTCTTGGTCTATGAATCGCGGGGGTCTCGGTTCTTTTCAAGAGGTAGAATGAGCAAACAACGTCTCTCTTGCCCTCTCAATCTATATATTATGTCTGTCTGTGTATGTGTCTCTTTCTCTGTCTCTGTGTTTATCTATCGCATGACTGGCTAACGCTTAAAAGGAACATCAACAGCTTACGCATTCACGTTTGGTCTATGAATCATGGGGTGTCTAGGATCTATTCAAGAGACAGGTGTACACACAACACACTAGCGCGCTCACACATTCTCCCTCCCCTCACCTATCTATCTATCTGTCTGTCTGTCTGTCTGTCTGTCTGTCTGTCTGTCTGTCTGTCTGTCTGTCTGTCTGTCTGTCTGTCTGTCTGTCTGTCTATCTATCTATCTATCTATCTATCTATCTATCTATCTATCTATCTATCTATCTATCTATCTATCTATCCATCCATCTACTTATCCGTGCATGCATGCATCCATCTATCCAACAATCCGTCCATTCATCCATTTTTTTCTTTTTATGTGTCTATCTGATGACCTATCTCTACCTATCAATCTATCAATCTATCAATCTATCTATCTATCTATCTATCTATCTATCTATCTATCTATCTATCTATCTATCTATCTATCTATCTATCTATCTATCTATCTATCTATCTCTCTCTCTCTCTCTCTCTCTCTCTCTCTCTCTCTCTCTCTCTCTCTCTCTCTCTCTCTCTCTCTCTCTCTCTCTCTCTCTCTCTCTCTCTCTCTCTCTCTCTCTCTCTCTCTCTCTCTCTCTCTCTCTCTCTCTCTCTCTCTCTCTCTCTCTATTGTCCATCTCTGTTATCAACAACACTTGAGCTTTTAACGACTTATATATAAATCATCTGCCTTTACTTAGCTGCAGGCAACAAGAAGACGTGAACGTAGGAGGAAGAGATTTGTGGTCGGTTTTCCCTATCTAAGAATAGACTTTCAGCACAAGAATTATACGTTCGATGGTACTTTTTCACTGAGGTCATTGATGCATAACCTGAGTCGAAAACAGTGGAGCACAATGCAACGCAGCCTAGGTTCAACAAATCTCGTTTTCTTGCACCTGCCTTATTCTCCTCGTTCCTATGCATATAAAACCACAGCTACATACCTAGGCATTCCTACATACCTACCTAACTACATACCCACCTATCTATCTACATATCTACCTACCTACCTATCTACCTACCTACCCGTCCGTATAGTAATGGATTACACACTGACGGGAAGAGCAGTAGGTACCAAGATTGAGTTCCGTAGACCCCGTAAGGTTTATTCAGCCTTCCACTCGTTAGGTGGCGGCGGTGGTTAAATAAATAGTAGGCCCTCACAGCGCCCTTTTGGCTGCCGTTTAAACAGTTATATTCGACTCCTGTAAAACTGTTATCATGTGCTTCTACTGTATACATATATATACGTACATACATACAAGTAGTTGTAAAACTAAGCGCCCAGCACAACCACTCAATAACTAGGTTCATAATGCAATAACCACCCAATAACCACGCAATAACCACGCGACATCACGACCATCGTATGAGTCATCGAAACTATTAGAAATTCCCGCAGTTTCGATGACGCGCCTATGAGTCATGGGATGATTACGTTGGTTTTTATAACCGGCAGTTATAAAAGCTATGATTCATCCGATTCATCTTATTCTTGTGCGTAGAAAAGACGCCTTTGCCTAACGAAACGAACGATGACTATAACATCGTTTACTTTTACCTGAATAGACGGTACCAAGATTGAGTTCCGTAGACCCCGTAAGGTTTATTCAGCCTTCCACTCGTTAGGTGGCGGCGGTGGTTAAATAAATAGTAGGCCCTCACAGCGCCCTTTTGGCTGCCGTTTAAACAGTTATATTCGACTCCTGTAAAACTGTTATCATGTGCTTCTACTGTATACATATATATACGTACATACATACAAGTAGTTGTAAAACTAAGCGCCCAGCACAACCACTCAATAACTAGGTTCATAATGCAATAACCACCCAATAACCACGCAATAACCACGCGACATCACGACCATCGTATGAGTCATCGAAACTATTAGAAATTCCCGCAGTTTCGATGACGCGCCTATGAGTCATGGGATGATTACGTTGGTTTTTATAACCGGCAGTTATAAAAGCTATGATTCATCCGATTCATCTTATTCTTGTGCGTAGAAAAGACGCCTTTGCCTAACGAAACGAACGATGACTATAACATCGTTTACTTTTACCTGAATAGACGGCTTAGCGCCGATATAGATATTATCTATTCGAATATCGCAAACGACTTTACAACGCGTATTTAAGAGCGTTTTAGGATCGATCGGTTCATCGTCTAAATCGTAAAATCCTGTAGTTATCTTAGGCGGCACATCCGGATTTCTTGATTTTTCATAGGAAGTTAAAAGTTTCGGATATAGAGTAGGAGGTATATCGGAAAGGATTTTACCTTTCTCTTTCTTTCTGTAAAACATATCCATTTGATCAACATCCGCATTCATTTCGTATTTATTAAGCGCGTCTTTCACATCAGATTTTTTAAGATGTTCTTTTACTAGTTTTAAACACGATTCAAAAATTTCAATCGTTTTCGCTTCGTCTTCGGTTTGGTCTACCCTTTTATCGTACATGTTTAGTGGTAAAGAATACGAGTCTAAGAGACCCGTTTGTGAAGAGTGATTTTCTTGAATCCCATAAGAATACAGCGGAGGAGTTTTTATGGATATTTTATCGATTGTCCCATCGTCGTATTTGTACTTGAGAAATATGCGTTGAAATTTAATTTCGGCGGGAGTAGTCATTTTTGTAACGTCTTCGAAAATAACATTATTTATATTAAAGTTTTTCCATGTGATTGCCATAGTATCTCTTTTTATTATACGAATATTATTTCTTTAAGACGAAATAGCATTTCTGAATAATCGTTTCACAGCGTCATCAAGTTATCGTTATCGACCCAAGAATTGAACGAGTCTGAGTATCCTACCCATTTAACGAACGATTTCTTCCCACGTTTTCTAATCACTTTTTCGACCCTATATATTTCCTGAGTCGTCTTCTGCAGCTCCTGTTCATAGAATGAGCCTTGTATCTCCTCACCGTTAGAATCAGTAATCTTGTAAGTTGGCGGATCCGTGTATTGAACCTGAGATACTATAAAAACTTCCTCCGTCCATCTAGGGAGATATCCTTTCGAAAAGATATTCTTCTTTTTAGTTATCCTGACTTTATCTCCGATCGAGAATTTAGGCGCAATAGGCTGTGAGACCTCTTCGCCGTACAAATTCATAAATACAGTCTTTTCATTCGCTTTCATACTAGCCTTAACTGGAGTCATTTTAATGGAAGAATGTCTCGTATTGTTATAATTACTGACCATTCCGTCTAAAACGTTGATATATCTTCTAGTCGAATTAGCTGTAAAGTACTTAAACATCTTATCTTTCATCGTCCTGTTCCACCTCTCGACCACGCAAGATTTCTCGTCATTCTCGGTAGAGTATAGCACAAGCAAACTCTTAACGTCTTTGTTATAGAATTCTTTGCCCTTATCAACCCATAATTTAACAGGCTTTCGTCCGCTCTCGAGTATCTTCACGAAGCCGCTTGCTGTAGATTTCCCACTCTTATCATTCAATGGCACGATCCACCCGTACTTAGAAAACACGTCTATAACTGTTAGCAGGTATTTCACACCGTCGTTATCTTTAGCGAATGCCTGCATATCGACTAAATCAGCCGCCCATATCTCATCTATCCCGTTAACATACACCTTCCGTTTTCTAAAATGTCTTACTACTGGTTTATGTAATTCATCCGCGAGCTCGTCGGTCCATTTCGGGTCGGGTTGTAATTTTAAGCTTTTTTTTAACCTAACCCGAGACTCGATTTAACAGACAATATAGGCTTGACTACCGCTCTCTCGACGCGCTCTCGGATAGTAGGATTAAGAATATTATTCAAAGCATTAATCATTGCTCTATCGGCAACATTCCTAGAAGCCGTATCAGTGTGTTGATCGTAAGCTAAATCATGATAATACGCCGCGTTATCTACTCTGTCAACGGGTTTACTCCAATCTATAGGAGTGCCATCGGGATTCAGTCTTAAATCCAATCTAGTCCCGGGGCCGGTAAACTGATGGCCTGGTAAATGCATCTCACCCGCGAATTTTGCCCACGGCAACTTAATACCGCTAGTAACCGAATTCAATGAACCGACTACATCTCCACCTTTCGCAGCGGCTCCTTTTACGAATTGAGTCTTTGTTTTACCGCATACAACGCATACACCTCTTTGCATAGATCTCCCATTCTTAGCCACGGCGGCTTGTATATCTTTAGTTTCGGTCTGTCTTTTACACTTGACGCAATACATGTCGCTTTTAATATAGAAGTTTTATATATTTAAAATGGAAGTGAAAGACTTATCATGGAATGATTTCATATCGAAAAGATTTAACAACCCGCTATTACCTCGAAGTATAAGAGGGTTGATAGTAGGAAAGTCGGGTTGTGGTAAGACGACGTTACTGTTAAACTTACTTTTGAGACCTGGATGGCTCGACTATAACAATTTGCAAGTATTTGGCAAATCTCTGTTTCAACCGGAGTACCGCATTCTTAAGAAAGCATTCGAAGAAAAATTACCGAAAGAAGCGATCGTGAGGCTATTCGGTATTCAAGACAAGATTATGAGACTAAATATTTCTCCAGCATGCGTTGTTGAAGCGATGTCGAAAATTTTAAGAGACAAGTCGGATATAGAATGTAGATTTTACGAATCCGCGGAAGATGTGCTGGATATCGAATGCAGATTTTACGAATCCGCGGAAGATGTGTTGGATCCTAGTGACTTAAACAGCGCAAAAAATAACTTGATGATTTTTGATGATTTACTTTTGGAGAAGCAGAACAAATGCGAAAAGTATTATGTCAGAGGTAGGCATAGTAACGTGGACTGCTTTTACCTCTCACAAAGTTATTTCGAACTGCCTAGACGGACGATCAGAGAGAACGCAAACTTTATTTGTTTATTTCCCCAAGACAGGAAGAATGTTTCTCATATCTATGACGATTATGTAAGTACGGACATGCCTAAAGAGGAATTCATAAACCTGTGCGAAGAGACGTGGAAACAACCGCACCAATTCCTAGTTATCGACTTATCGAGTGAAAAGAGCAGCGGTAAATACCGACGCGGATTGGATGAATTTTACATCCCCAATTCTGAATTAAAATAATATAACATACTAGTAAAAATGGAAGAACTCCTCGTGAAGATACAGGTGAACACGGCACAGACTGCGACTAACACGAATCCGAAATCGTCGTTTTACATTTTAGTGGGCAACGAAAAGGACAGAACCGCACGAATTATAACGAAAAACAATCCGGTAATCGAACTAGATAAAACCAAAAAGTACGAAATGGCTCTAGTCGATTTGTATACTTACTACGTGTTCCCTAACATAGACGCGAGCAACAACAACTTCCGGTATTCGCCGGATCATGGTGCGACGTGGTTTGACGTAGACATTCCTGAAGGGTCCTATGAACTCGAGGATATAAACGACTTTGTGAAGAAAATTATGAAAGAGAACGGTCATTACGATGCCGCAAACGAAGAATATTGCATTACGTTAGAAGCAAACACTAATACGTTGAAGGCGGTGTTAAACATTGCGCCGAATTATAAGGTTGATTTCACATCAGACAACTCGATCAGAACGGTCCTAGGTTTCACTCCCGGGACATATACGGAGGGTTATTTCGAATCGGAAAACATCGTGAACATAATGAACATAGACAGCTTTAGAGTAACTAGCGATATAATCGGGGGTTCGTACTCGAATGGATCGACGACGAACGTGATATACTCGTTTTTTCCTACCGTTGGACCTGGATGCATGCATACAATATAAACAGAACAGGGAAAAGGACCAAACTTTCAACGTCTTGTAATTCCCTGCAACTGACAACTGACTTATAAAACAGGAAACAGTCTTTGAATGCCAACTTTTTGTTTCTTTTTGGCATTCAAATTAATACAAATCTCACCACTATAAGAAGATGTCACATGTCGACTACGACGTGCATAACAGTGATATTTTACTTCTAAAAATAATTCCTAATTCATTTTTAATTCAGTTCTGAGCTCTTGAAATTTACTTCTAATTCTAATTTTACTTCACAACTAATTTTACTCATCATTGCTATTACATATATGAGTTCTCGTATTTTTTATTCGCATTAATTTTATTGACAAGCTCAATGACAAACAGCAGTAAGTTGCATTGAAACAATGAAATATGACAGTACAATTATAAAGATCCTAATTAACACACGTTTGGCGGCCTTTACGGCACCCGCTCATTTTACTGCTGGAGTGGAAGGCTGCTTCAGCTATTGCTAGCAGTTTTTCTAGCAAGCGCTGTTCCACAAATTCCATCATTTCCCCATTTAGTACTTGGCATGTAGATTTGATTGTAGCTTCGTCAAAATGAATAAACCCAAATCTCGCTTCCTTCCGTCCAACATTTTCGGTAAACTCCTAATTTACAATTTAACGATCAAACCCGAAATAAAATGGCGTGGGAAACTGAGATTTTTGCAAGTGGAACAATTATTAGACAACGAAGATACGGTAGTATATTACATCGAGAATGGTATGCGCAGCTCCTTCATCTCAACCAAAGTTTCCCAATGGATTATGAGTTTGAATCGCGTACATTTTTACTCGCCTTCGTCTCAGCTTAAGCTCCACAAGTAAAATCATTTTAGTTCTGAAAATAATTCCTAATATCGTTTATAATTTTAGTTCGGCAAATAATTCTTAATTCAAATCCTATTTTCGTTTTTGCTGCTGAAACAATTCCTACTTTTACTTCTAGTTTTCATTAACGAAATTATTTATTTTTACCTTTAATTTTAATTTTTGTTAACGCAAATATCACTGGTGTATAAAATACCCAAACTTAAAGATTCTTCAAATTGTTGAATAGAGGAATATAATAAATATCCGTTTAAAAAAATACTTTGCTTTTGATTATATGCATACGCTTAGCCGAAAGCCTAAACTTATTTATTTCACCTTGAAAAGTGCATTTGTAAACCTGACTGCTAGAACATAATAAAAAGTTCAGTCACCGGCATGCATCATATGATTAAAAAATCTTTAACTTTTTCACTCCATATTTAGGAGTGTATCTGAATAGTTATATGTAGAAAGTGCAGTAAAAATAGAAGATTACACCGGAATATAGACTTCTGATGTAACTTTAGAGTTAATTTGAAGAATCTGAACTTTGTTTTATCTTTTCGACTCTTGATATGAACTCGTTCCAGACCAATGAATCCGCCGCTGAGAGATCGATAGGACTGTGCGTTGCGATGAGGTTTTCGAATAATGGGTCGTCATCGAAAGCAGAAAGGTCCGTGTTATTGATCACAATAGGGATCACAGAACCCGGATGCGAAGTGTAGGCTCTCAGAGTCGCCTCGCGACACCAACCGTCATGTTTGAACGACGGCGACAGCACCAGAACGATCACGCGAGATTTATTGCATCCGTCCAAGATCGCGTCAGCCATGGATGCTCCGAGAACGAAATTATCCGGGGTTATTACCTTCAAGTGTTGGAGTTTCTCCAGGAGGATTCTACTTACCCATGGTCCGTCGTCATCTTGGAAGTAGACAAGGGCATCGAATTCATAGTTTTCCGATGTATAGGCAGGATGATTGGATAGGTATCGGATGAAATGCATAATGTAAGGTCTCAAGTCCATGCATTGCATCATTCTGGCAACATCCGAAGGGGTGTATCGCTTTTTGTAGATCACGACGAGAGCGATTCCCAACAACACGAGCAGCAGAAATCCGATAATCACTGGAACGATGAACTTTGGACTCATGTAGAATGGATTCTCTCTGGTAATGACCTTTCTACACCACCAGTATTCTTGAAGGGTTTTGTTGGTGTTTGACACGAGATCTGCGTAACTGAGACGCTTACCGTCGTAGTTGCAATAAACGTCTGTCAGAGACAGCGACATTTGTCTTAGACTTTTGTAGTCGAGACCGTCACATGGACAAGTGGTTTGCAATTGCCTCAGAGAGTCGCAATTGCTTATGAGTTCCGTGATGTTCAGTTGATTGACGCTCACCCAACTTACATTCGGATGTAGACAAGTGTATTCTTCATAGTTTTCGAAAGAGACTTTCTTGGTTGATTTCAACCAAACGACAAAGTCCGAAGCATTACAGAGACAACTCAAAGGATTTCTGCTCAGGTCAATCGTTAGGTTTCTTGTACTGTCATCTTTGTTCTGGAGAGAGTCCAACTCAAAGGTCATTTCCTTCGACAAAGTTCGTATCGAGTTGTCACTTAGATTCAGCAGGGACAAATTTCCAGAAGGATGCAGCTTCACTTGGAAAGTTTCGATAATGTTTCTCGACAGATTGAGAAATTGCAGAGCTCTTAATTCAGAAAATATCAGTGGCGGTATCCACCTTATCTGACAACCAGATAGGTCAAGCGTCCGTAGACTAAGATTCTGAAACTTGAAAAGACTTCCCTCAACATCTGCTGCAACCGATTCCCCAATGTTGTTATCTCCAAGTAGCAAAATCTGTAGATTTGGCACCTCATGAAATAATGAATACGAGATGGAATTCATGTTCGTTTTTTGAAGATTGAAAAATATCACTTTTCCTAAACCTCTGAACGTTTCTGAAATCGCTCCTATTGGGCTTTGGAAAAAATCGATATATTCTACATCTGTACTTTCGTCAAAGCAGACGTCGAAATTTGGTATAGCGTAAAAAAAATCCATGTTTCTGACGACAGCTCGTTTTAACTTAGGGCTGAACTTGAGCAGTACACCGTAATAACATTTAGGTGACTTTTTCAAACTTAAGTAGTAATCGAAAATCTTTTCATCCAATACATCTAAGATTTCGTCACGTCTTCTGCGGCTCAATGCACTGCGCTTGGTCAATTTCCTCAGGAAGGAGTAATTGATTTCTTCGATGTGTTCAAGGAAAATGAGAGAATCAAGACCGAAGTTCATCGCAGCAAATGTCAGCCAGTACATGCTACACTCGAAGTACTTCAGATATGGTAGGACACTGGATAATGTGCCAGTGACAGCATTGAAGTCGTTGTTGGTTAATACCAGGGACGTTATGTTGACGCCAGAAATACGGAAAAGGTTGTCCAGATCAAGAACTTTCTCCTTGTTAGCTACCGTGTGGATGTAGTCCATTGTGATTTCTTCCAGGGATGAGTTTGAGAGTCCCGACAAAACATCACCCAACTGACTATACTTGAGAAACTGTCCACCGAATCCGATGAGACGGAGCTTTTTCAGACTCACAAGAGGACGAAATAGGTCAGGGTCCACGTGACGAATCCGTTCAAATCCTTCCAATGACAACTCTACGAGTCCATGAAGGTTTTCAAATGTATGGCCCCTTAAACTCCGAATAGAATGATTCCCGTCTAATGTCGGAGCATAGATATGAAGTTTTCGGATCTGGTTGTTTTTCTGGAAGAGTCCAGTGGGAATCCAATCCGTCGTCTGCGTAGAGCAGTATCTCAAATCCAGGATCAAGCTTTCCATGTTGTTTGCTTCGGCTGGAATGCAGAAATTCTCAATTGGAACATCCATGCATGTAGCGAAGCTGGAGTTTTCCGTGACTCTTGTATAGTAGACGTAGTAGTTCGGACATAAAGGAGGTTGAATTACATCCTGTGCATATGCTTTCGCCAGAAGAACCGTCACAATAAGCCAGAAATTCATGATTACAGCTGTTGCGTAATGACCATCTATTAAAAACAGCAACATACACTTGTGGCAAAAATCTCGGGTTCGTCATTTATGCGTAAACGCTTAGGAGAAAAACGTAAATGACGTTGAAAGTAAAATTAACAATATCAGTTATTTACATTCATCAGAAGCGTTTTCATAAGTTTCATCTCTCGTCTGCGGCGCAATGACGATAACAGTAGCTCAACAGCAGGACGCCTTTATGCATAACCTCTAACTGATTCTCATTTACCAATCCGAATGGATACAGGGCTGAGTTGGCTCCTATTGTAACACCTATAGGAGCACCTTTTGAGCTTGTCGTCTCGCTTGGTGTTCCACCCATTCAACTACAAATCGCGCAGTTCTTGTCTCAGCACTCACTTCGGTGAGGCGTCCTTGTCAATCGTACCTGTATGTGAGAGGATGGTGCGACTATTTCAGAGAGCCGTCCACATGAAACTAATGGGGCGGATATAATTGCGTGGCGCTGATTCCGAGGGCAAGGTTGTATAAAATAATTTACATTGAATAGAGAGAATTCGCGTTCCATATATATATATATATATATATATATATATATATATATATATATATAGGACTTTGTACAGATCATACAAACGTGCTCCTTTTGTGTTGTCTGTGTGTCTCTCAGTCTGTCTCTCGGTCTGATCTGATCTGTCTGTCTCTCTGTCTGTTCTCAGTCTGCCCTTCGGTCTGATCTGATCTGTCCGGTAAACTGATTTGCTTTAGCGTCGCTGCTCTTTCTACTCAGCCAACGTCCTGCATACATTTTCTCGCTCGACTCTTACTCGTTCGATTTCCACATTCTTTTCTTAGCTCAGTGCTGCGTGTCATTTGCAGCTCTTGAGGTCAACTCTGCAGTCTGCATGCACTGCCCGATGATTTGCCATTTGATATTTTACATTCAAAATAAGGAGCAATGTGCAAGCTTATAAGTTTAGTTAGGGATACATAGATTGTATACGCAGCGCCTTCATGACGTTCGTGTAAGGCGCCATGTAAATGGCAAGATGCATACAATGTCATACATAAATTAGGTGAGCTAGTTTACCATTCATAGTTCGAGAATTCGTGACTTTCGGTTTTAAAATTCGTAAAAATTCGCGAATTTTTGGTCTATTTTAAAATTCGTAAAAATTCGTTGGGCCATTATTGGGCCTTTTTCACATTGATAGTGGGTTTTGCAAAAACAGCATAAGCAACAACAACAAATGTGATGACGTCATGATTTGTTGTGTTAAGCTTATGCTTGTAATTTAATGTAAATTCAATATAAAAGTTTATTACGTAACGAGTTAATTTAGTTAAAATCTATTTTTTAAAGATGAAAGAACATGGACCGGAGTGGAAGTATGTAGTAATTTTGGAGGAGAAGGAAAGGGTAACCCAAAAATACAGTGTTGTTTTTGTGAAAAGGAATTTGTTGGTTGTTCTGCCGGAATTCGGGAGCATTCGCATGGCGAAAATACAGAAACCAGATTCGAGTGGGAGCAGTGGCTTGTTCCTGACTCAGAATCAGAGGTCGATGAAGTAGAAGACACAGCTCGGTTAACGTTGCCAACCCTTTTAAACCATATTTGGTTGCAAGCTGTGTTAGTGGCTGACTGGTGACACTGAAGCTGCATGGGGCACTGGTGGTTTTTCGTTCTGCTGACTGACACTCACAGTCACACATCCCAACTATGATAGAAATCGATGTTCAAGACTCCAAGTAGATCAGTAACTGAATATCAGTACTATTTTGTTGCTAGTCAGC
>OY744609.1:69698986-69763986 GCA_963556255.1 Allolobophora icterica | reverse complement strand
CAGCGTTGATTATGAAGTGAATGACTCCGCTGAGAGAGCCATGGCTTTGATACAGCACTACAATTCATCACTGACAAAGAATGAAGAGCAGAGTCAGTTCATTCTTTGGCTCGTGAAACGCAACAGGAAAGTTATGAGATCGCTCTTCTCGAGCACTCTTCCTCTCGCCCTTCCTAGCAAGAAACATCCGTCCAGCTCCAAAGCCACGCTGATGAAGGTGACAGAGGACAGTGAATGTGTTCTTGAAGAAAAGTAAGTTCTAGTGTGTTCATAGCAACATTGAACACTGTGGAACCTTTTCTTATAATTAACTGCTGCAATTAATTCAACTCAAATTCTGTTTTATATTCTTCAATGCAGATTACCAATTTCATGCTTTAATCGTGGAAACACCCTGACATTCAGCGACCTCTAACTACTCATCAATCTCCCTCAAATTTGATAGAAGTAAAAGTGGACAGAAGCAGAAGAAGAGCAGTCCCTTAAGCTAACCTTGAGGTAGTCATGGGTATGAAGTGTTACGACTTCATTTTATTAGCCTCGGCATATGAGCGCGAGCGGCCAGTCCTCTCCCTCGCCATCTCATCTTCCCACCTACAGTGTGCGCTCAGTGTACTCATCATAGCTGAGTTGGCTAGGAAGCGCATGTGGAGTAGAAATCTAGAACCAACTTTCTGCCCGGCGGAGATTTGAACCCCGATCTCTCGATTGACAGTCAAGCGCTCTACCACTACACTATTGAGCATCATAGAACAAAAAGACGGCTATGGAGTGCAACTCTGAGAACGTTCATTTTTTGGACCACCATAAGATATATACATACATACCTGCCTGCCTAAGTACCTACCATATAGATAGATAGATAGATAGATAGATAGATGGACAGACAGACAGACAGACAGACAGACAGACAGACAGACAGACAGACAGACAGACAGACAGATAGATAGATAATTATAGTAATGCATAGATGATGCAAAATATTTACATGCACATAATTATATTCTCACACATTTTATATATTACAGCTATAAATACACACATATATACATAGTCATACATGCATGCATACATACACAATCCACAGACATGCATACATGTAGATACATGCATATGTATACGTAAACGTACGTACGTCCTATAAGAGATGTGACAACCAGCCAATCCTTAAACCATGGCATTCATCCGTCTCTGGCAACAGAATCCAGACAATCAGAAATGCTATCCACAGTTGTTCTGAATCTCACCATTATGTCAAGACTTACATCAAATGCACGGGCATGTTTATATGCAAAACCATGAGGATGCTTCATTGCCGGATTAAGCTTTCCCAGAAAACTTGACTTTTAATAACAAGTGGTTTTAGTTAAAAGGCTAAACTTATTCAAAATATAATATTTGTAAAGACGGAATTTTAGAATACAGAAAAACTTGAGTTTACAAAAGTCTTCCTCGTTAAACTTATATATTATTCCGTTGCGAGGCGATAATCTGTTTGGTTTAAAAGTTAAAAGCGCAGTCATGCAAGAATGTAGCACCGATAAAGGAGTCAGTTGTTTTCCGGAGCAAAAACTTAGTTTGTGTTTTCCACTCTTAATTTGAACTTGTTCCAGGCCAATGAATCCGCCGCTGAGAGATCGATCGGACTGTGTGTCGCGATGAGACTGGCGAATAATTGGTCGTCGTCGAATTCAGAAAGGTCGGTGTAATTGATCAGAACAGGAATCACGGAACCCGGATGCGAAGTGTAAGACCTCAGAGTGACTTCACGGCACCAATCGTCGCGCTTGAACGATTTTGACAGCACCAGAACGACGACGCGAGATTTATGGCATCCGTCCAAGATCGCGTCAGCCATGGATGCTCCGAGAAGGAAATTATCCGGGGTTATTAACTTCAAGTGTTGGAGTTTCTCCAGGAGGACTCGGCGTACCCATGGTCCGTCGTCATCTTGAAAGTAGACAAAGGCATCGAATTCATAGTTGTCCGACGAGAAGGCAGGATGATTGGACAGGTATCGGATGAAATGCACGATGTAAGGTCTCAAGTCCATGCATTGCATCATTCTGGCAACATCCGAAGGAGTATATCGTTTTTTGTAGATCACGACAAGAGCGATTCCCAACAACACGAGCAGAAGAAATCCAATGGTCACAGGGACGATGAACTTTGGACTCATGTAGAACGGGTTTTCTATTACGCTTTTACACCACCAGTATTCTTGAAGGGTTTTGTTGGTGTTCGCCACGAGATCTGCGTAACTGAAACGCTTACCGTCGTAGTTGCAATAAACGTCTGTCAGAGATAACGACATTTGTCTTAGACGTTTGTAGTCGAGACCGTCACATGGACAGGTGGTTTGCAATTGCCTCAGAGAGTCGCAATTGCTTACGAGTTCCGTGATGTTCAATCTACTGACGCTCACCCAACTTGCATTCGGATGTAGACAAGTGTATTCTTCATAGTTTTTGAAAGAGACTTTCTTGGCTGATTTCAACCAAAAGACAAAGTCCGTTGCATTACAGAGACAACTCAAAGGATTTCTGCTGAGGTCAATCGTTAGGTTTCTGCTACTGTCATCTTTGTTCTGGAGAGAGTCCAACTCAAAGGTCATTTCCTTCGACAACGTTCGTATCGAGTTGTCGCTTAGATTCAGCAGGGACAGGTTTCCAGAAGGATGCAGCTTCACTTGGAAAGCTTCGATGATATTTCTCGATAGATTGAGAAATTGAAGAGCTCTTAGTTCAGAAAACATCAGTGGTGGTATCCACTTTATCTCACAACCAGATAGGTCAAGTGTACGCATACTAAGATTCTGAAACTTGAAAAGACTTCCCTCAACATCTGTAGCAACGGATTCTCCAATGTTGTTATCTCCAAGTAGCAAAATCTCAAGATTTGGCATCTCATGAAATAATGAATACGAGATGGAATTCATATTCGTTTCTTGTAGACTGAAAAACTTCAGCTTTCTTACGCCTCTGATGGTTCCTGGAATCTTTTCAAATGGGCTTTGGAAAAAATCGAGGTATTCTAGATCTCTACTCTCGTCGAAGCAGAGATCGGCATTCGGAATTGTGTAAAAGAAATCCATGTTTCTCACGACAATTCGATTTAATTTAGGGCCGAACCTGAACACCTTACCATAAAAACATTTAGGGTCGCGTTTGAAACTGTAGTAGTAATCCCAGATCTTTGGATCCAACACATCTTTGACATCGTCGGCGCTACGCCGGAAGACTGCATTCGGTCTGCCGGAATTCCGAATAACGGAGTAGTTGATTTCTTCGACGTGTTGAAGGAAGAAAAAAGAATCAAGACCGAAATTAATCGCAGCAAATGTCAGCCAGTAAACACTGCACTCGAAGTACTTCAGATATGGTAGGACACTAGAGAGTGTGCCAGTTGCTGTATTGATGTCGTTGTTGGTTAATACAAAGGACGTTATGTTGACGCCAGAAATACGGAAAAGGTTGCTGATATCAAGATCTTTCTCTTTGTTGGCTACCGTGTGGATGTTGTCCATCGTGATTTCTTCCAGGGATGAGTTTGAGAGTCCCCACAAAACATCGCCCAACAGACGATAAGTGAGAAACTGTCCACCGAATCCGATGAGGCGGAGCTTTTTCAGACTCACAAGTGGACGAAATAGGTCAGGGTCCAAGTGACGAATCCGTTCAAATCCTTCCAATGACAATTCCGTGAGTCTTTGAAGGTTCTGGAACGTGTCGTTATTTAAGGCTTGGATGATGCGATAGATGGATGATGGAGCGTAGACGTGGAGTTTTCGTATCTGGTTGTTTTTCTGGAAGAGCCCAGTGGGAATCCAATGCGTCGTCTGCGTAGAGCAGTTGGTTAAATTCAGCATCAAGCTCTCCATGTTGTTTGCCTCGTCTGGAATGCAGAACTTCTCAATTGGAACATCCATACATGTAACGAGGGCGGAGTTTTCCGTGATCCTGTTGTAGTAGACATAGTAGTTCTGACATAAAGGAGGTTGAATTACATCCTGTGCCCGGGCTGTCGCCAGAACAGCCGTCACAATTAGCCAGGAATTCATGGCCACAGCTGTTGCTCAATGATTACCTGGAAAACATCGACAGTCATTTATGGGAAAAATCTCATTTATGATTGTCATATTATTTTCAGTTCTTAGTCGTTTTAAAGGTAAAGGTTAAACACTTTGAGGATAAAATTTATTAACACCATCAGTTATTTACACTCCTCAGAAGCATCAATTTATTAAATTCTCTGTTGTTTCGAATGAGACGCAAACGCAATAACAGTTATCCAGCAGCAGGACACCTTCTAACACTTCTTCCTTCCTTCTTACTTACCCACTCGAACGGGCATGAGACTGGCTCATATCAAGGCGAAGCATTTGTTGCGCGCCTTTTTCAGCTTAGTAAGTGTCTTTTTCAACTATTCAAGTACAGATCTCGTTGCTTTTGTCTCAGCAGTCACTTCGGCGAGATGTCCCTGTCGACTGTTCCTCTGTATGTGAGAAGATGGCGGATCAAATCTTTTGTATGACTCATACAAACAGGAGTCATTTTTTAACGTTTTCCAGTCGTTGAGTAAAATTTACCAGCAGCTAACTTGATGTGGCAGTTAAAAGGTGGAACCCAAAAGAGTTACAGGGACACACGGATGCTGGGTTGACCATTTTCACCTTCACCTTGTGCTGTCAACTTCTGGAGCTCTAGCGATCGTCATGATAAACATTCTCCATTGCTTCCTATTCGAAGTCAGATCCCTTAGTTCTTCCAGATTCATGCCAGTTACATCGTGAATCTCATCCATCCATTTCTTCCTTGGTCGACCCCGTCTTTTTTTTCCTCACCACAAGCCAACATCATTTCCTTTTCTAGCCCATCAGATCGCATAACATGACCAAAGAATCCTAGCTTCGATCTTGTCGCCTTTTGTTTTAATGACTCTTCATTCTCGACACCAATCTCCACTCGTATTGATTCGTTCGTCCTTTTCTCTGTCCATGATATTCTCAACATCTTTCTCCATATCCACATTTCACATGCGTTGACCTTTTTCTCCATGTTCTTTGTCATTGTCCACGACTCACAACCATAGAGAACCGTTGGAAAGATTAGGGCTCTCACGAGCCTTTTTTTGTATCTATGCTCACATGCTTGTCCTTCCATATCTTTTCCAGTCCAATCATTGCAGCTTTCCCAATCGCAATCCTTCGTTTTATTTCTGTATCACATTTTCCTTCTTTTTCAACCAATGATCCCAGGAAAGTGAAGCTTTCTACCACCTCTATTTCTTCTCCGTCAATCTCAAAAGTATCCCATTCTGCTGTTGTCATGACTTTTGTCTTCTTTATGTTGAAGTATAAGCCAGCTTTTTCACTTTCTCTACTTACCCTTCTTATTAATTCTATCAGCTCATCTTTTCTTTTTGCCATTAGTGTTGTATCATCCGCATATCTAAGATTATTCAATGTCCTTCCCGCAATTTTTACTCCCTCTTTTGCCCCTTCCATTTCCGCCATTCTCATTATTCTTTCAGCGTATAAGTTAAACAGGAATGGAGACCATTTTACAGATTGCATTATGATAGCAATAGCATTGGATTTCAAAATTTACATTTGAAATAAGGAGGAATGTGCAACCATTGCTGTTGTTAGAGATACATGATACGTTCTTTGTGGCAACGTTTTAACCATTGATTTTAGCGGCTTAATGACTTAAATGCAACCGGAAAATCGTTGACTTTTATCAAACCAAGGGTGGGTAAATTCATGTTGTCGTGTGAGAGACAACGCCGCAAAGAAATTAGGCACAAACTAGGATGATATAATTTTATTTAGAACAATTTAATCTTGGTATAGGCAACATCATAATAAGTCAATGATCAGACATTTCAAATCGAATCACAGATTCTTATTTATTTGTAGAAAGAAAAAAATTAAAAAATTAAAAAATACAAGAGCTTTAGAAAATGCTATCAATGAGTAGCAGTAGAGGAAGTAAGTTTAGTTAAATGACGGACCAACTAATACTTTATATAAAGGTGTGAGAAAATTCCCAAATATTACCTTAAGCTTCAGTTCTCGTTGAGATTAACTCTTCAACCGTATCCAGTACCCGGTTTGTATTTGGACTTTCGTAGTTTGTTTGCTAAAATGCGATTGGAATCTTAAACATCAACATATCGACAATATCTCCAACCATGTTCGTCAAAGCAACGAGACTTAGACGACGTGTTTTACCACCCAATGCAGCCGAAAGACAAACCTATGCCTACTTTGACTCGTGCAGGCATGCGATCCTATGACTCCTGTGAGTCATTACATAGCCGAGGTCTTTGTAAACATTCTAATTTCCTGCATATTTCTACAGGCTACATATTGTTTATCACGAACTTGGTTTTGTTACTAAGTTTACGACGTGTTTTGATGTTAATGCTTGGATGCACTTGGCGGCGTTGACATAATATGAGCCACTGTCGCGGGAACCACCGAATATGTCATATGGACTCTACTGATTTTAACGGCTGCTCGCATATATATATATATATATATATATATATATATATATATATATATATATATATATATATATATATATATATATATATATATATATATATATGCACCCAAGCACAACCATACATGCACGCAAGCACATCAACACAGACAAACTTTGTGAGAGGCTTCAATTTTTAGTTGAGCAAATAAATAACTTAAATGGTTTTTTACAAACGCGCGCTCAATAGTGGCCTTTGCATTCATCTGAAATTTGCTGCAGTTCGACTAAAATATTGTCATCAGATGAGAGAGAGAGAGATGGTATAGTTATGTTCTAAATGGCAAAGAGCCATGAGGGAATTTAGAATGATCAACGCTGTTACTTGTACATCCTGGACCCTTTCGGCGCAAGAAAAATATGACAGCTCTGTCCTTACTCTTCCATTTACTTAGTAACGACATACTGTATACCTTCTAAATGTCAGTAAATTCGAGGCAATGCGTATATCTACAGGCGTCTTAATATGTATACGAAACGTGGTATAGACCTACGACCAAACTTGTAATCGTGTAATCTCGTCAATTCTACATAACGCCCAAATAAAATAGGTTTGAGAATCAACTTATTCATAGGCGCTCAGTCAAGAGAAAATCCATAGTCAGATAACATGAAGTTCGCTTCTAGGGCAAGTTCCATGCAAGGGTCAGGCAGTCATACATCGTGAAAAGGCGGAAGGTGTTTAGAATTGCAGCAGCGAGAGAGGAAAGAGGGAAAGGAGTCAAAAGGAGAGAGGGTTTGGAAGAGGAATGTTTTAGTTTTCAAAATTAACGACCTGTGAAGCAATGGCAAAAGGTGCAATAATGATGAGTTCATAGTATGGATCAGACAATTGCCACAGTAATAATTAAATAATGATAATAATTATTATTTTTATTATAGTACCGGTAGTAACAATAATAATAATATCGATAATTATAATAATTCAGGCACATTCTAGTAAAATCTGTGTCTCTAAATAATATTCAAGTTCCTGGGGAATCCTTTTTAACTCGGGGAAATAATAATAACAATATTGATAACAATAATATTAATAATTTTAACAATAAGAAGAGAGCTGAATGCAGAATCAAAAACATAGGGTCAGTGCAAAGCATTCAAGAGGAAAGCTGAAGGTCTTAATTCAAAACGAGCTCACGCAGTGGCGTAGCCGTGGCAGGTTTGACTCCAGAGGGGCGAGCACATTAAAAAAGGCCCCAATCACCAAAATAAATAATTTAAATTATTTACATTCATTATGATTATACGATTTATTTTTGTATTTTAAATACAAGTGGACTAGATGAGATTAGCCCAATGATTATGAAGCAGGTCATCAACCCGGTAATAAATATACTCACTTCTATCTTTAGTGTATCATTTCGTAGCGATATAGTTCCACTTGGACTAAAACAAGCTAAGGTCATCCCAATCTATAAAACAGGTGTAAAAAATTGTATCAGTAATTATCGTCCTATATCTATATTACCTTTCTTCTCCAAAATCTTAGAACAACTGATGCAAGCCCGTCTTACTTCTTACCTGGAGAAACTCAACTTACTAACCCCCTAGCAATTGGTTTCAAAGCCATCCACTCCACTTACATGGCTCTACTTGACATCCAGGATAACATCACAGAAGGCCTGAACCAAGGTAATTATTCTATCGGCCCATTCCTAGATCTAGCCAAAGCATTCGATACGGTGGATCACCCCATTCTACTAAGCAAATTGCAGTCGTTCGGATTAAGGATTTAAGGGGTATAACACTTGCGTGGATAAACAGCTATTTTGTCTGATAGAACCCAACAGGTTCAAATCCACACAGCGCTTTCATCACCTTTAAAAATAACCTGTGGGGTACCCCAGGGATCGATTCTAGGCCCACTCCTTTTTTACTTTATATAAATGACCTAGCTAAAGTCTCCTCAGTATTTAAATTTATTCTCTTTGCGGATGACACGAATGTGTTTTTAAGCGACAAATCCATTACTAACTTATTCCGCAGAGTAAATTCTGAATTAAACGTATTCGCAAACTGGTTCTGGGCAAATAAATTAACATTAAATCTAAATAAAACTAATTATATAATATTTCACACAAAAAGAAAACTCCCCTCCCCTACTTTTACGTTATCAGTAATCCAATTGAACAGGTGACAACCACAAAGTTCTTGGGCGTTATGATTGACTCCCAATTTACCTGGATCCCACATATTAATATGATATCAAATAAAGTAGCTAAAAATATTGGTATACTGAGAAGAATTGGTCATTGCCTATCAACCAAGTTACTACTTAACTTATGCTACACGCTTGTGTACATATCACTTATTGCAATATCTCCTGGCATAGTTCGAGAATTCGCATTTTACGAATTTTAAAAATTGTAAAAATTCACGAATTTTAACGAATTTTAAAACTGCAGTTTTAAAATTCGTTAAAATTCGTGAAATAATAAAATAACAGAATTCTATGCCATGGCAACGAATTTTATTATTTGTTTACTTTTCAACTTTTTAGGCAAGCAAATGTCAATATCATAGGCAATCAATCAGCCGTCAAAGATAGCTGACTAGCAACACAATAGTATTGATACTCAGTTACTGTTCTACTTTGAGTCTTGAATTCGATTTCTATCATAGTTGGGGTGTGTGAGTGTGAGTGTCAGTCAGCAGAACGAAAAACCACCAGTGCCTCAGCTTTATTGTGACCAGCCAGTCACTAACACAGCTTCCAACCAAACATGGTTAAGAAGGGTTGGCAACTTTCACCGAGCTGTGTCTTCTACTTCACGGTCCTCTGATTCTGAGTCAGGAACAGACCACTGCTCCCACTCGACTCGGGTTTCTGTATTTTCGCCATGCAAGTGCTCCCGAATTTGGGCAGAACAACCAAAAAATTCCTTGTCACAAAAACAACGCTGTATTTTTGGGTTAAACTTTCCTTTTCCTCCAAAATTACTACATACTTCCACTCCGATCCATGTTCTTTCATCTTTAAGAAATTAGATTTTAATTAAATTAACTCGTTACGTAATAAACTTTTACATTGAAATTTTACATTAAATTCTAAGCAGAAGCTAAACACAACAAATCATGACGTCATCGCATTTGTTGTTGTTGCCCATCAATGGCCCAGCGAATTTTTACGAATTTTTACGAATTTTAAAATAGACCAAAAATTCTCGAATTTTTACGAATTTTAAAACCGAAAGTCACGAATTCTCGAACTATGTCTCCTGGGGTACTAACTACAGATCTACTGAACTTCCCCTAATCAAACTTTAAAAATCTGCCATTCGGGTAATTTTCAGACTTCCCTGGAGAGACAGTACGAAACATAAATTTCTCCTGCATAAAATTCTAACCCCGTCACAAGTAAATCATTACCAATGTATTCTGTTTATGCATAGGTTTCATAATAGGTGTCTTCCACCCTCTATGGCAGCCTACCTTGTAACTGGCTCCACCATTCACTCCCACCAGACGCGTAGGGCCAAAGATTATCGACCTCAATTCGCACGTGTAAATCCAAACAGATTCTCTATCAAATGCATAGGACCCAAGCTATGGAATGCCCTTCCCATGGAACTAAAAGTAATAATGCAACGACATATATTTAAGGGGCTGCTCATGTCACATCTTATCGTCCAAACATAGAAATCCACAATGTCCCACTTACGGTATATAAACTTCTTGGTGTTGCTTAGTCTAACTGGCTTGGTCTTTGGAATTTCATATTCTTGCTTTGTCTGGTTTGTCGTTCTCGGGGGATGTGAGTGTCGTGCGGTTATTTGGAGCAGGCGGGCTGATTACGTCTGTTATAGTTGTTGGCACAGTGAGGTGAATACCTAGTGTGAAGATCAAATGTGCTGAGTACCTATATAATACGCTGAATTATCGAGAGCATACATTCATTATTGCAATCTAAACGCATCTGATTCATATATCAAGTAAACTGTTAGTTAAGGTAGTTCAGATTGATTCATTCAGTGGAACATATTCACTATCTCTTATGATCATTTATCTTGCTGCTCGGCCGGTGACACTGGGGTGTCACAGCTAAGCGGGCTAACGCCCTTAGTGGCATCCCATTAGAATTGCACTAATCATTATCTCCTTTTGCTTATTTGTGACAAACTTTAATTTATGCTTTAATTAAATTAACAGCATAATCTGATTGATGTTGTATTATTGAATGTGTTATTCTAATAAAGCTATTTGATTTGATTTGATTTGAAAAACTGTGTCACCCAAAAGTAGAGCCCTGCGCCGACTTCATAGTGTCGGCGGCGGCGCGCCGGTCATTTTGGGTCGGCGGCGGCGGCGCGCCGACGAACAAAAATCGGCGGCGGCGGCGCCCACGAAATGTTGACGTCGGCGCGGCGCGGCGTGCCCTAGTCAGAAACATGAGTCACTATGAGAGTTGAACAGCCGTTGGTCCTGTGACCAGTCAAGAGGGCCAAGTTCTCTAAAGCCACTCCATCACACTGAACCTCAACTGCCTACAAAGGGACTGAGATAGAAGACACCTTCAGACATTTGCCTTACAAATATAAACATCCTTAATTACACTGCACATCTGTGTAGGTATTGTTATGAAGCAACATGCATTGCAGAATGCATGAATACACTTGCATATGCATTGATACAGTATAGGCCTACACACCGAGTCACATGGCAGATGCCGGATAACAGCATTCTCCCAGTGAGAGCGGCTGCTGTCAAGCCATGAAGTGAACTGTAAATATATACGTTTTCCTATGGTAATACAATGGCCGAGTGGCCTCACCCCTGTTAATTTTCAATGAATTTGCCAGGTGGTCTGCTGCCCGTTTGAATTGGTGTCATGCCATTTAAGGTCTCCATATATAGACCATTGTCTGTATCAGACTAAACTGAAAAAGACCATCCTAGTTACTATGCGTACTAAGTCAAAACCTGTCTCAACTGATACTGTTTACCTGAATAGATTCCAGCCAAAAGTATTAATCAATTATACCTTCCGTTCTGCAGGAATTAGTTAAATGGCATATCTTGATATTAATAGCACTTATAAACTCCTCTAACCTCACAACATTAAGCCAAAAATTTACACCATTGTAATAAGACCGCAGACATCAAAGCTACAATCAATAAGTTATAGAAGCTATTCAACATGAAGGTAACGAATGGGGGAATACTGTAGTACCGTACTGTAGTAAACATACAAAGAATAATGTACTAAACATTGCATGTTGCTTTTGCTGTCAAGGTATTAAGGAAATGGCAACAGGAACAGAAGTACCAAAACAGTGGCTACTTGTATCAAGATATCGCTTTAAATGACTTGTGTATCATACGCTCACAGCATTGAAGACACCAATTCGTGTTGCCGATCAAGTTTCGCAAAGAAACCCAGAAAAATAAAAAGAAGTAAGTAAGTACAAGATGTCCACTTCTATTTCTCACAAAAGTAACACCTTATCGCGAAATCATGGAAAACATGAAAAACGCAACAATAGCAATTAAGCATATCAAAAATCGGCGGCGGCGGTGCCCACGAAATGTCGGCGGCGGCGGCGGCGGCGCGACGCGGCCGGCGCAGGGCTCTACCCAAAAGGTGGCAAAAGCAATATGTAGCCTATAGTAAATAAGCAATAGTAGCCTTATAGTAAACTATAATATAACAGTACAAACACAAACCAATTACAACAGCCTTTTTCTTTTCGTCTATAGGCTTCATTTGAGCAAAATTATCGATCACTTCGTTATTATCCCCTTCACTAGCGAACTGTATTTCGATTGTAATTAAGGCTAAACCAGACAGTCTGTACTCGCCCATTGTAGAACGTACTACGATTTTATGAGTTTGAGTCGGCTGAAAGATCGTTCCGCATCGGCGCTGTTTATTGGCAAGGTCAGAAAAATGCGGTATAGTGTGGACAGGCTAAAAAAAATGGAACACGTGTAATTGGCGATCATGAAGTTTAGTACATTATTCATGGTCACTTCTTCGACACTGGAATTTTCTTATTAATAATACTGACTACTTCTTTGTACATGTCTTTAAATGAAATGATCCTTTGCCTTAACCGACTGTTTAGTAGTGTAGTTTGTAATCTCACCATCCACGATTGTACGGCACTATTAGTGCTGGTAAATATAAGCATAAGTATAAGTATATAATATAAGTATAAGCAGCCATAAACAAGTTAAAAAACAACAAGGCGCCAGGAACAGACCACATCACGGGAGAAGCTATTAGGGCTGGAGGTGAGGCACTAACCAAGAAACTCCATGCCATTTGCAACCAGGCTTGGAGAGAGGGAAGAATCCCTGAGGAATGGACGCGCTCGATCATAGTGGCCATCCCAAAGAAAGGAGACCTATCAAAATGCAGCAACTACAGAACATTAGCGCTGATGAACCATATGAGCAAGGTACTGATGACCATCTTACTAGAACGGCTGAAGCCGCAGGTAGAGGAACATCTGGCCGAAGAGCAGGCAGGTTTCAGAAAAGACCGTAACACAGTACAACAGATACTAATTCTGAGGCTCATAGCAGAAAAAGCGAAAAGAAAGGGGAAAGTAGTGCACAACTGCTTTATCGATTTTCAAAAGGCGTTCGACTCGGTGAGACACGATGTTCTACAAGCAGTGCTCAAGTCATTCGGAGTGGGGAGGAGACTGACGCAAATGATCAAACATGCGTGCAGCGAGGCGAAATCAGCGGTCAGAGTGGACAAGGATATCGGTGAATGGTTCAACATCAGTAGGCGCAAAACAAGGCGACCCCATCTCTCCGACAGCATTCATCACATACTTAGAAAGAGTGATGGAAAAAATCAAAAACAAAAAAACCGGAATCTCAATACATGGGACATTGGTAAACAACTTGATATTCGCAGATGACATAGACCTGATAGAAGAAAACACCCAAAACATACAGGAAAACGTGAAGACACTACACAAGGAAGGGGAGGCGGTAGGGCTGAGAATTAATAACAGCAAAACAAAGACAATGACATTTGGGAGTAGGGATAACACGACAGTGGTGGAGGTGAATGGAGAGACACTAGAGAACGTGGAAGAATTTGTCTACCTGGGAAGCCTGCTGACGTGGAACAACGACTGTGGGAAGGAGATAGGAAGAAGAATTGCGAAGGCAGCAGGAGCAATGGCGGGATTTGGGAGTATCTGGAGAAGTCGCGAGATCACTATCCAAACCAAAATAGAAATAATCAAAACATGCGTATTCAGCGTATTGTTATACGCATGCGAGACATGGACTCTGCGAAAGCGCGACACAAACAAACTACTGGCATTCGAAATGAGATGCTACAGAAGGATATTACACATCAGGTGGCAACAAAAGATAACAAACAAAGAGGTACGCTTAAGAGTTGGAAACACCAAAAACATCAAGCAACTGATAATGAAAAGAAAGCTCAACTTCTTTGGACATGTGTGCAGAATGGACAACAACAGACTGATCAAGCAAACCATGTTTGGGTTAATTGACGGTACGGGGATCAGAGGGAGGCCAAGCAGAGAATGGTTGGACGATGTTAAAGATTGGTGCGAAATGGATATACACAGGCTGAGCCTGATAGCACAGGAACGATATGTATGGAGGCAAATGGTGAAGCATGCGATTGACACCAACGGGCGCTGAGCCCATGGACTGATGATGATGATGAAATACTGCTGGTTTCCTGAAGCCCATCTGGTATCGCAAAGTCTTTTTAGAGTGAACGTAAAAGATTTAATACAATTGCATTTTTCTTCTTTTAATATTGAAAGACGAGGTAAACTGCCAGAATTCAGTTTCCAGATCATAGTACTTGATTTTCAATCAGCTTGATATTTTTTCTTTGTTATACAAAGCAGACGAATGAGAACGCTGAGACGATGTTAAGATAAACAAAGTTAACAAACTTCTGGTTGCAAACTTTTTCTATAAAACCGTAACTAAACTAAACTATGTAGGCGATTCGGCACTTTGGAAAACTCAATGTTCAGACTATCCAATGTTCAGACTATCCAGTGAGATTAAACTAAAATAACTTTCGTTGTAACCAAATTTTTTGTAATGTATATTACATTAATTTATACAAATACAATTACTATCAAGTAGTAAATACATTATAGTTATACAATACACATTATTATGAAAGGATTGAAAGAGGTTTACCATTAAAGGCATGTACGGTAACATATTTCTTATATCGTTCGAACGATTGGAATAAATAAATTTCGAACGATGGAAGAAATAAATTGTGAAGACGGCCCTACATTTAGGAAATGGTCTCAGAGGGAGCGGTCGCACCCTCTGCTCCCCTAGCTACGCCTCGGAGCTCAGGTCGACGTACCAGAACGTCCATTTTCGTCGCAATTTTTCGACTTCATGAATCAGGACGCTCATCTCCATAATCCAGTTTATCATACACCAGTTTGGCCTCCAGGACAGATTAGCCCAGGTCAGTTTAGTTGAGAACAGTTTATTCCACAACAGTTTATTCCAAACTATTACCCAATTAATCTATGTCAATTTATATAGCACCGATCTTGTCTAGACCAATTTTGACCAGACCAATTCTTTGGTATCACTTGTCTTGCATTGGCCGAAATTTTACGGCAGATACTTAACTGTTAATTACGGGACTACAAGAAGATGTTGAAAACAACAATTCACCTCCTTTATAAACCTCTTAAGCTTTTCTTTGCTGATTTTCTTCAGTCTATTTCGCTTAGACAGAACTGTCACCTAGCGACGCTTTGCGACAGATACGACATGACCGAATCACCTAGCGACTGAGTATGAAACACAGAACACTCAACTGTAACAAAAAATGAATATATATGACGAAAGAAGGAGATTATTTTTGGAATTCATAAAAGCGATTTCAGGATTCTCCAAAGATCACCTTGATCAACTGATGAACTTTCTCCTTCGCCAGTTGATTATACGACCACCTAGCGACTGACCGAGCCACCTAGCGACTGAGTATGTAATGCACATCACTATATTTGTGTCACTTGGCGTCGTTTAAAAAAATGAATATATACAGTAGATCATTAGGAAAGAAGATCATTATCGAATTCATAAAAGCGTGTTCAGGATACGCCAATTCAAGCGACGAGATCTTCATAGAACGTTTCCTCTGATTCGTAATCGCTGAGCAGGAGAGTAAAATTAGTATTTGACAAGTGCGTGAACAGATTATTATTTTCAATATCTTTGAATATTTCGTCACACACGCACGCGCGCACACACACACACACACACACACACACACACACACACACACACACACACACACACACACACACACACACACACACACACACACACACACACACACACACACACACACACACACACACACACACACACACACACACACACACACACACACAAACACACACACTCACTCACTCACTCACGCACACACACACACACCTAAATACCTACACAGCACCTACTCACCCACGCACATACACGCATATTCTCTCTCTCTATTTCTATATCTATTCATATGTATATACATATCTATCTATCTATCTATCTGTCTGTCTGTCTGTCTGTCTGTCTGTCTGTCTGTCTGTCTGTCTGTCTGTCTGTCTGTCTATCTATCTATCTATCTATCTATCTATCTATCTATCTATCTATCTATCTGTCTGTCTGTCTGTCTGTCTGTCTGTCTATCTATCTATCTATATATCTTTCCATATATGTATGTATGTATGTATGTATGTATGTATGTATGTATGTATGTATGTATGTATGCATGTATGTATGTATGTATGTATGTATGTATGTATGTATGTATGTATGCATGTATGTATGTATGTATGTATGTATGTACGTATGTATGTATGTCTGTATCTATCTATCTATCTATCTATCTATCTATCTATCTATCTATCTATCTATCTATCTATCTATCTATCTATCTATCTATCAATCAATCTATCTATCTATCTATCTATCTATCTATATATCTATCTATCTATCTATCTATCTATCTATCTATCTATCTATCTATCATCTATCTATCTATCTATCTATCTATCTATCTATCTATCTATCTATCTATCTATCTATCTATCTATCTATCTACGTACCTATCTATCTGTCTGTATATCTATCGATCTATCCATCTATCTGTCTATCTAATCTATCTATCTATCTATCTATCTATCTATCTATCTATCTATCTATCTATCTATCTATCTATCTATCTATCTATCTATCTATCTATCTATCTATCTATCTATTCGTCCGTCCGTCCGTCCGTCCGTCCGTCCATCCATCCATCCATCCATCCATCCATCTACATATCCATGCATGCATGCATCCATCCATCCAACAATCGATCTATCCATGTTTCTTTCTATCTATCTATCTTTCTATTTATCTATCTGATTACCTATCTCTATCTATCAATCTATTGATCTATCTCTTTCTTACTGTCCATTTCTCTCTCTTTATCTCTGTCTGTGTTGCTCCTCTCTAATGTCAACAACACGTGGGCTTTTAACGACTTATATAGAAAGCACCTGCAGTCATTAAAATGCAGGGAACAAGAAGACGTGAACGTAGGCAGAAGAGAATCATGGTTGGTTTTCCCCTTCTAAGTATAGCCTTACAGCGCAAGAATACGTTCGATGGTATGTTTTCACTGAGGTCATTGATGCATAACCTGAGTCGAAAAAAAGTGGGACATAATGCAATGTAGCCTAGGCTTAACAAATCTCGTTTTCTTGCACCTGCCTTATTCTCCTCATTAATATGCATATGAACCACAAGTACATACCCAAGCATACCTACCTACCTAATTACCCACATATCTACCTAACTATCTACCTACCAACGAACCTACATGAAAACATATATTCGTACATACATACATATACATATCCATGCATACAATATAAAAAGAACAGGGAAAACGCCAAAACCTTCAACGCCTTGTAATTCCCTGCAACTGACGAATGCGTCAAACATGAAACCCATCAGAATGTTTTAAAAGCACCAAAAACATAATACAAATCTCACCACTATAATAAGAAGGTGTCACATGTCCACTACTATACAACCTGCAGAAATGTCACAACCTTAGGATTATTCAAACTGTTGGATTGACGATTAGGCCTATTACGAATGTACATTTTCCAAAAGCTTAAACTTGTTCATTTGACTTTGGAAAGTATATTTGTAACCTGACAGCTAGAACAGTTTAAAAATTTAACTCACCGGAAGCATTACCTGATTACAAACATCTTTCTTGCTTAACTTTTTAATTCCATATCGAGACATGTATCTGCATAGTTAAATGTTGAAAGCGCAGTCTAAAAATAGAAGATTACACCGGGATATACACAACTGATTTAACTCTGCAGCTAGCCTGAAGAACTTGAACTTTGTTTTATCTTCTGGATTCTTGATATGAATTCGTTCCAGACGACTGAATCCGCCGCTGAGAGATCGATCGGACTGTGTGTCGCGATGAGATTGGCGAACAACGGGTCGTCGTCAAAGACAGAAAAGTCCGTGTTATTGATCACAACAGGGATCACGGAACCTGGATGCGAAGTGTAAGACCTCAGAGTGACTTCACGGCACCAATCGTCGCGCTTGAATGATTTCGACAGCACCAGAACGACGACACGAGATTTCCTACATCCGTCCAAGATTGCGTCAGTAATGGATGCTCCGAGGAGGAAATTATCCGGAGTTATTACATTCAAGTGTTGGAGTTTCTCCAGGAGGATTCTACTTACCCAGGGTCTGTCGTCTTCTTGGAAGTAGACAAGGGCATCGAATTCATAGTTTTCCGACGAGTAGGCAGGATGATTGGATAAGTATCGGATGAAATGCATGATGTAAGGTCTCAAGTCCATGCATTGCATCATTCTGGCAACATCCGAAGGGGTATATCGCTTTTTGTAGATCACGACAAGAGCGATTCCCAACAACACGAGCAGCAGAAATCCGATAATCACTGGGACGATGAACTTTGGACTCATGTAGAATGGATTCTCTCTGGTAATGACCTCTTTACACCACCAGTATTCTTGAAGTGTCTTGTTGGTATTCGCCACAAGATCTGCGTAACTGAAACGCTTACCGTCGTAAGTGCAATTAACGTCTGTCAGAGACAGCGATATTTGTTTTAGACTTTTGTAGTCAAGATCTTTACATGGACAGGTGGTTTCCAAATCCCTCAGAGAGTCGCAGTCGCTCAGGAGTTCTGTGATGTTCAGTCTATTGACGCTGACCCAACTTGCATTCGGATGTAGACAAGTGTATTCTTCAAAGTTTTCGAAAGAGACTTTCTTGGTTGATTTCAACCAAACGACAAAGTCTGTTGCATTACAGAGACAACTCAAAGGATTTCTATTCAGGTCGATCGTTAGGTTTCTTCTACTGTCATCGCTGCTGTGGAGAGAGTCTATCTCAAAGGTAATTTCTTTCGACAAAGTTCGTATCGAGTTGTCACTTAGATTCAGCAGGGACAAGTTTCCAGAAGGATGCAGCTTCATTTGGAAAGTTTCGATTATATTTCTCGACAGATTGAGAAATTGAAGAGCTCTTAATTCAGAAAACATCAGTGGTGGTATCCAGTTTATTTCACAACCAGATAGGTCAAGTGTACGAAGACTCTGGTTTTGAAACTTGAAAAGACTTCCCTCAACATCTGTAGCAACCGATTCTCCAATGTTATTATCTCCAAGTAGCAAAATCTCTAGATTTGGCATCTCATGAAATAATGAATACGAGATGGAATTCATATTCGTTTTCTGAAGACTGAAAAATCTCACTTTTCCTAAACCTCTGAACGTTCCTGGAATCGCTCCTATTGGGCTTTGGGAAAAATCGATGTAATCTATTTCTGTACTTTCGTCAAAGCAGATGTCGACATTCGACATAGGGTAAAAGAAATCCATGTTTCTGACGATAAATCGTTTTAACTTAGGACTGAACTTGAGCAGTACACCGTAATAACATTTAGGTGACTTTTTCAAACTGAAGTAGTAATCGAGCAGCTTTTCATCCAATACATCTATGAATTTGTCACGTCTTCTGCGGCTCAATGACCTGCGCTTGGTCAATTTCCTCAGGAAGGAGTAGTTGATTTCTTCTATGTCTTCCAGGAAAATGAGAGAATCAAGACCGAAGTTATTCGCTGCAAATGTCAGCCAGTACATGCTACACTCGAAGTACTTCAGATATGGTAGGACACTGGATACTGTGCCAGTGACAGCATTGAAGTCGTTGTTGGTTAATACCAGGGACGTTATGTTGACGCCAGAAATACGGAAAAGGTTGTTGAGATCAAGAACTTTCTCTCTGTTGGCTATTGTATGGATGTATTTCATCGTGATTTCTTCCAGGGATGAGTTTGAGAGTCCCGACAAAACATCACCCAACTGACGATAGGTGAGAAACTGTCCACCGAATCCGATGAGGCGAAGCTTTTTCAGACTCACAAGAGGACGAAATAGGTCAGTATCCACGTGACGAATCCGTACAAATCCTTCCAATGTCAACTCTACGAGTCCATGAAGGTTTTCGAATGTATGGCCCCTTAAACTCTGGATAGAATTATACCCATCTGAAGTTGGAGTAGAGATATGAAGTTTTCGGATCTGGTTGTTTTTCTGGAAGAGCCCAGTGGGAATCCAATTCTTCCCCGTGGAACAGTAGCTCAAATCCAGGATCAAGCTTTCCATGTTGTTTGCCTCGTCTGGAATGCAGAACTTCTCAATTGGAACATCCATACATGTAACGACGGCGGAGTTTTCCGTGATCCTGTAGTAGTAGACATAGTAGTTCTGACATAAAGGAGGTTGAATTACATCCTGTGCCCGGGTTGTCGCCAGAACAGCCGTCACAATAAGCCAGGAATTCATTATCACAACTGTTGCTCAATGATTACCTGTTAAAACAGCAACACACACTTGTTGGAAAAATCTCGGGTTCGTCATTTGATTTTAAATGTAAATGTAAATGTAAATCTTCGAAATTTCTCAGCGCCACACAAAAGCCAAGTCAGAGACCAGGGCCGGCGCCAGAGTATTTGACGCCCCCAGTAAATGCGATTACTAATTAATATTAAATTAAGTTAATAACCTTCACACAGGAATGCAGCCGAATGCTGCTGCATCTTTAATAGGCCTATAGTATCGTACTCTGGTACTCTTTAGCGTGTCCACCCACTCTCAAAGGTCTTGTCCCCCTCGATCCCCAGGATCGCCGCCCATGCATGGTACATCCTGTGATGACCTCGCAACTGATCTTGAAATGGCTTTCAGTTCACAACTCGATCAACTGCATGCATCAGTATCTTTGGAGTCAAGCAATCATAATTTTCCTTCTTGTTTTATTCTGCAAACTGTGAACATCATAGTGGAAACCAAACACCGAACCAATTTCTTGCATCAGCATGAATCTTTCTTCAACGGATTGTATTGCGGTGTCAAGAACGGTGAAGTAAAAGTTGACTTTGAATTTGACTTTCTGATCCTGGATAGCCTACGTTCTTCATCTCCTTCTTATGCAAACTGCTTCTTTTTCCTTCTGATAACCATGGGTTCGGGTTCGAAAAGTGATAATAATATATCTAAATCGGCAGCAATTTCAGTGGATTCCACCAGTGCTTTCGCGGATCTGCGAGTCTGGGACGTCATTTGACTCACTTCACTGACATGCAATATATTGCCATTTCTTATTTTCGTACAATTGATAATTCATTTATTAATAACTGTTGGCAAAACTGCGGCAATGTTTAAAAAATTCTTTATGTAGCTTTTCTGCAGCCCCAGAAATGTGCCGCCCTAGGCGGCCGCCTAGTTCGCCTAGTGGTTAAACCGGCCCTGGAGAGACCAGCTTATCACCGGCGCTATATCAAATCAAGTCCGCAATAGCCATGTCCGCCTTATCCGTTCCGATGCCAGGTCAGAGTCCGGGGAGGTCAGGCCGAGGAGACAGCAGGGTGCTACGGTGGTAATCGGTGATGACGGATGTGTGGTGGCGCAGGAATGGAATCAGGATAGGATAGCTGGAAGAGTTCGGTTTTCAGTCGTGAGTGGAAAGCAGCGGAGGACAGTGCAAGCGGAGGAGAGGAGATGTCAACAAGCGATATGGGAGAACGAGCACACTGGCGGAGATCTTTTGGGAGATCGTTCCAAAGAGCCGGTGCAGCATAGACTAAGGAACGGTTGCAGAATTCCAGAGATGAGGAGACTGAAGGCCGAGATAGAGAAAGATACGATGATCAGCGAGTAGACCCGGGCGGTTGCATTTAAGTGCATTAACGCTTTAGAGAAAACGGGTTAAAGACGTTGAAAGTTAACTTAACACCATCAGTTATTAACAGTCATCAGAAGCGTTTTCACAAGTTTCATCTTTTGACTGAGGCGAAATACCGATAACAGTAACTAAACAGCAGGACGCCTTCAAGTATAATCTCCATCTGCTTCTCATTTACCAATCCTAAAGGAAACAGGGCTGAGTTGGCTCTTGTTGTAACACCTAGGAGCAATTTTTTTCAGCTTGTAGTCTCGCTTGGTATTCCACCCATTCAAGTACAATTCGCGCTGCTTTTCTCTCAGCACTCACTTCGCTGAGGCGTCCGTCCCTGTCAATCGTACCTGTATGTAACTGTTTCAGAGCGTCGTCCACATGAAACTAGTGAGGCGGATATAATTGCGTGGCGTTGATTCTGAGGGCAAGGTTGCAGCAAATAATTTACATTGAATGATGGGAATTCGCGTTCCATATATAGTACTTTGTACAGATCACATATAAACATGCTGTGCTGTTTCTGTTGTTGTCTGTGTGTCTCGCTAGAGAGAGAGAGAAAGAGAGAGAGAGAGAGAGAGAGAGAGAGAGAGAGAGAGAGAGAGAGAGAGAGAGAGAGACAGACAGACAGACAGACAGAGACAGAGACAGAGACAGAGAGAGACAGACAGACAGACAGACAGAGACAGACAGAGACAGACAGACACAGACACAGACAGAAAGAGACAGACAGACAGAAAGAGACAGAGACAGACAGAGACAGAGACAGAGTAAGAGAGAGAGAGACGCACAAGGACTCTGCACAACACTTCTCGCGAGTCAGATGCATAAGAACTTCTTACCAGAAGTCCTCACGGACCGCACGAAAGACGATCATCATTAGCCTATCATCATCATCATAATCATAATCATCATCATCATCATCATCATGATCATCATGATCATCATCATGATCATCATCATCATCATCATCATCATAATCATAATCATAATCATCATCATCATCATCGTCATCATTATCATCATCATCATCATCATCATCATCATCATCATCATCATCATCATCATCATCATCATCATCATCATCATCATCATCACCAAGTACTGTGTGATGATGGTAATGGTGATGATGACGACGCACCGTCAGTCTTTCATAAACTACTTGTACACACGTCCTACCTTGATTGTTGAGTACTGTCTCGTTCTCTGCGCCCTACAGTCGTGTTACCTTAACCTGTGAGAGACGTATCAATTCTGCTCCCATTACTCGTTGCTGTTCGGCATTCTGTCAATCTGCTTCGCTCGATCGTTTACTTTACTTTTTTTTATATCATTATAAGTTATTTCACATATTTTTTCTCTTTGATCTTGCAGCAGCCATTTGCTGTTATAGGTTTCTGTGCAGCCCAATCCACCCGGAGTCTAGCTGCCTAAGTGTGTGGGAGGGGTGTTTGTATGTGTTCATGTGTGTCTGCGCGTGGTGTATGTGTGTATGTATGGGTGTGTGTTCCTACGGTTCTCTTTCGGTGTGTCTGCATAGGTCTTTGTCAGTTTCCCTACTCGGTTGCTGAACTGCTTAACTAGTCCGTGCTTTAGCATCTCATTAGAGTTATATCGTCTCTCCCTCCATTCGGTCAGTGGCTTAAACTGTTGCTGGAGCTTATATGGTTTCGATGTAACTAATTTTACAGCCAACTCGTATGCGACCTATATTGATCTGACTTCGCAATACTATTCTCAAGTCCTGTATAAGGCTATATACTTGTATAGGTTCCATATATGGGCTCTGTCAGAGGCGCGTTTAGAGAAAATGGGGCCCTAGGCGCAAACATTTTGGGGGCCCTTCTGAACTTACCGACTGAGAGTCTGAGACTCTGGTGGTGCTTAGTCTATCATGTGCTTTTTCCGCTTTTCTGTTTCTCGTCTAGCTTTCGCGATCTAGGAGTGAACCTTGACAATAATCTCTCACCTTTACTGAACATATTTCCAAACTGACCCGCACTTCCTACTTTAACCTAATGCGCTTTAGGGCTATCCGTCGCTCTGTCGCATCTCCGATTTTCACATCGATTGTCCATGCATTTGTCTGCTCTAGACTTGACTACTGTAATTCCCTCCTCATTGGTCTTTCCAATGTCCCTCTCGCTCCTCTTTAGTCCGTTCTCAATGCTGTGGCTAGACTAATTGCCCGTATTTCTCGATTCTCTCATATCACCACCTTTATGGCAGAAGAAGTCCACTGGCTCCCGCTTTCTGCCCGCATCCAATTCAAGGTCCTCGATGACATCCTCGTCTCTGAGGCTAAACTTGGTTTTGCTCCAAAATATTTATGTGATTTAATTCATCGCCCTTACTCTTCTGCTTCTCTCCGTCCTCTTCGTTCCTCTGACCGTTTGGACCTCCTCTTTCCCGCGTCAGGGCTTCACTGGTTCAATCTAGATCTTTTGCTTCCATTGGCCCTGCTCTTTGGAATGACCTTTCTCCGTCCGTTCGTTCTTCTATTCTCTCAGGCAACGTCTTTTCCTCTGTTACCTTTCTTAAAACTTGCTTTTTCTCTCGGAGTTTCTCGTAGTGGAAGCGCTTCTGAATGGCCCTCCCGCTAGAAGCGCTCTATAAATGTCCGAAAACAATGTGCTGCTGTGCAAAAACCCGCGAAGTTGAATTTGAAGCCGTTTTGTGAGTGTTATTGACACTGTGCACTGTAATTATGATTAGTTATAGAAGCTATTTTTAAGGAATGTGAAGTTATGTGATTTAATGATTTTAGTAATTACAATAGGGCCTAATACATTTTTATGTGAATGCTAAACTGTACAAATAAAAATAGGCTATATTTAAAATAATTCAAAATTCACAAAAGTTATTATTATAATTTAAAAAATATTTTCCTTCGTTTGGGGGCCCCCTGGGATTTGGGGGCCCTAGGCGCGCGCCTAGTGCGCCTACAGGTAAACGCGCCTCTGGGCTCTGTCACACTAGGATGGAATAATTTCATCCTGGAATGCCGGATATCATCATAACTTAAGCAATGATCCGAAATATCATCAACTTGAATCTAAGTTTCTTATTTATCTCTAGAAGAAAAACAAAAAAATACAAGGGCTTTAGAAAATTGTATCATTCATTCAGGAATTTAATACAGCCACCTTTAGTAAAACTGTATGGCCTAATCAGACTCTGTATCAATGACGGTAGCAGAAGTTTAGTTAATTGATGGACGGACGGACGGACGAATACATTACATAAACAGTGTTAGACTACATTACATAAACAGTGTTAGACTACATTACATAAACAGTGTTAGACTACATTACATAAACAGTGTTAGACTACATTACATAAACAGTGTTAGACTGCATTACATAAACAGTCCTAGCATAGATTACAAAACAGTGTTGGAACGCATTAAATAAACAGTGTTAGAAAATGCCCAAATGTTACCTTCAGCTGCAGGTCTTGTCGAGGCAACTTTTCAACCGTATCCTGTGCGTTGTTTGTATGTGTGACTTCAAAGTTTTTTTTCAAACTGCGATTGGATTCTTAAACACCAACATATCAACCATGTTCGTCAAAACAACAAGACTTAAAAGCAGCAAAAACACAGACCTGCTTTGGCTCGTGTATACTCCTATTTCTCAGGTGATTCATTCTACAGCCGAGGTCTTTGTCAACACTCTAAATTGCCGACACAGGGCAGTGGGTTTGACATATTATATAAAATCCTTAGAATGCACAAATGAATGAATCCTTAGAATGAATATTCTTAGTCCTTTTATTAAGTCACGACGTGCTTTGTCAATACCTGGCTGCTCTTGACGGCGTTGACTAATAAGCCGCCTTTACGGCTGGCCACCGATTGTTGTATGGTACTAACGGAAGCTCTTACGCCTGTTCGCATACGTGCGCACATTACCACACACACACTCGGGCGCACCTTAACGCACATTGTCACACATGCACACGAACGTACTGTCACACCCACTCACTATCATAAAGGCATCACAGGCCCTTAGTTTGGCTTTGAGTTCACCTGAAACTTCCTCTTTGAGTGAAGTGTAACAAGATTAAAGCGATCTTTAAGTCTGTTCTGCATTACACACGACTTCTTTTCTCATCGCTATTACATCGTTAACCAAGTTGGCGTTTTGACAAGACAAAATATGTGACAGTTCAATACTTCCATCCATATTCAGAGTTGCGATGTATAACCAAAGGCGTCTTAACAACCGTAATCTCAAACTCAAAATTCCTAAAGGGCTTCTCTAAAGCCATGCGCATTGGAACCAGCTATTAACGACACCCGCCTTGACAGCTGCTCTGCGGTATGCGGACGTTTCGTCTCCGGACGGTTCGTCACGGACGATTCATCCCAGGACGATTCGTCACGAGGACGTTTCGTCCCAGGACGATTCGTCCCAGTTTGGCCTTTGTCTCTGTCTGTCTGTTTGTCTTTGTCTCTGTCTGTCTGTCTCTGTCTCTGTCTCTGTCTGTCTCTGTCTGTCTCTCTGTCTGTCTGTCTCTCTGTCTCTGTCTGTCTGTCTGTCTCTCTCTCTGTCTCTGTCTCTGTCTCTCTGTCTCTCTGTCTCTCTGTCTCTCTGTCTCTCTCTCTCTCTCTCTCTCTCTCTTTCTCTCTCTCTCTCTCTTTCTCTCTCTCTCTCTCTGGCACTAAGGAAGAAGAGCTTTATGGTCGGTAAACTTTAAACGGGCGTTCCCCTTCTAAGAACCGACTTGTTTGCGCAACAAGAAGTTCGCTGACCCTTGTGCTTAGCCTTTATTGATGCAGAACATGAGCTTTATCAACGTAGCACATAATGTAATGTTACTCACAAATCTTTTGAGTTTGATTAATATCATATTTTCCACCTACTAGGCATCTTTGGTTTTTAAATATTTTATTCATCGATTTAAAAAAATTCCAATTGTAGCAAGGTTTCGAATGCTCAGTGGTACATTATTCTATATCCAAGGTACAGTAGAACGAAGTGAGAGTCTCACACATATTATCCTTACACACGTACATTAGGGTGGCCTACGAGACAATTGTAAAACTTTACCTTCATCAGAACTAACCTGCACAAGTATAAATCTGTTCTACCTCTCCTAAGTGAGATGTGGTCCAAATCTGAAGCAGATATAATTTTGAGCATTTTTAAAGGTATACGTCGCGCAAGGCCCCCAAAATTCTCTTCCTAATACCATGGCCTAGAGGAAATTAATGACCGTTTTTTACCACTCAGCAAAATTATTGTTATAACTGCTTACGTACTTTAGAGTTGAACTTTTGGGTTAAACTGGTGTTTAGAGATGCTAATCTAACATTATTAACTATTCTTTGTCGCTATGATGCAAAATGCAATTGTTGGAATTTGTCACATTGCTTTTAATTACTGTGAACTTTGGAAATCACTCAGATTTATCAGTGTAATTTATCAGATTTATCAGTGTAATTTATTAGATTAATCAGTGTAATTTCTCAGATTTACCAGTGTAGTTTTATCAGATTTATCAGTGTAATTTATTAGATTTATCAGTGTAATTTATCAGATTTATCAGTGTAATTTATCAGATTTATCAGTGTAATTTATCAGTGTAATTTATCAGTGTGATTTATTAGATTTATCAGTGCAATATATCAGATTTATCAGTGTAATTTATTAGATTTATCAGTGTAATTTATCAGATTTATCAGTGTAATTTATCAGATTTATCAGTGTAATTTATCAGTGTGATTTATTAGATTTATCAGTGCAATATATCAGATTTATCAGTGTAATTTATCAGATTTTCAGCGTGATTTATCAGGTCTATCAGTGTGATTTATTAGATTTATCAGTGTTATTTATCAATGTGATTTATCAGATTTATCAGTGTGATTTATCAGTGTGATTTATCAATATGAGGATTGGTTAACTGAAGAGAGCTGACTGCAAAAAAGAGTTTTTGACATAGCGGATATATACATAATAATGATGAATTTTTTAATTTATGTGAATGACTTATCCAATACATCTAAGGTCTTCAAATTTGTATTATTTGAGGACGATACAAATGCATTTTCCTCTGATGAGTCATTGCAATCTCTGTTTAACAAAGTCAATTCCGAGATTGATGTAATTGGCCAATGGTTCAAGGCCAATGGATTATCCTTGAACATTGACAAGACTAATTTCATTATCTTTCGCCCAAAGCCGAAGATAATCAATGTTTCTGATTTAAAAGTTACTTTAGATTGTGTAAATATTAACCTTGTGAATTCATGCAAATTTCTTGGAGTCTACTTAGATCAATATTTAACATGGAAGGATCATATAAATCATATAGCTAAGAAGATAGGCAAAATTATTGGTATTATAGACCCGACATTGCTTATCAAGCAAAACATTACTTAGTTTATATTACACTCTTATTTTCCCATATTTATCCTACTGTAATATCTCATGGGGCTCTAATTATCCATCGTACTTAAAACCTATAGAAATTCTCCAGAAACGAGCTGTTAGGGTCATCTTTCGGCTTCATTGGTTATCTAGAACCAAGCATATTTTCAATAAATATAGGATAATGCATCTAGGTAGTATAAACAAACTTCAAATAAGCTTGCTTATGTTTAGGTTCCACAGACATTTATTGCCCTTAAATTTTAAAAATTTCTTCCTTATGGGTAATGATATACATGATCACAATACTAAAACCTCGGTTTGTTATAGAAGTGATTATGCGAGAACTAGATTAAAACAATTTTCTATTAAATGCTCAGGTCCACGAACATGGAACTCACTCCCAGAAAACTTAAAAATTGTTGTAACTCTAAATCAGTTCAAATCTAGATTGAAGACGTTTTTATTACTGACACAGTGAAAAGTATTTTTGGCAGCTGCTGCCTCATGCTTATTGTTCTGCCTTATGTTTATATTCCATTTGATGAGATAAACTACTTGTGTGACTGCGTTGATTTAACAGAAATTAGACTGGTAAATGAGCCAGTCGAGTTGTTAGCGGGTCTATTGATCCTTTTCGGCTGACTAATTGTCTCGTACTGTAAACCTAGGTTATAAATGCACTTTTTCTACAAAGAGTTTGAACTGTACTATTTTTTGTTTAACCTAATATGTTTGTTTGTATATTGATTGACGAGTCAATAAACTGATTGATTGATTGATTGATTGATTGATTGATTGATTGATTGATTGATTGATTGATTGATTGATTGATTGATAATGGCAAAATACAAGAAGGTGAAATTTGGTTGATAGGGAAGTGTACAGAGGAACTGAGTCTCATCTTCCAGCAAATACGGATGTTGTTCGACTTCTAATGTTCTTTCACGCATAGATAAAGTCTCAACTGAAAGAAGCAACAGCTTTAGCAGTATCATTGTCAAAGGTTATTGAAATTGAGAATTCCACATAAGAGAATCGAATCCGGGGTTCGCATCTTAACATTCGCAGAACGGAGTAGGGGCCTACTTTTGCGATACCGGTACATGGAGGACGGACTGGGGAAATATTTTACCCCTAAACATTATGTAATATCTCAGCTCAGAGGTAAGCTACAATGACAAATGAAGTGTCATTTGTAACATTTCCAAGGTCAAGGAATCGATTTATCGTAGTGACAATAGTGTGGAAATACTATTTTCTAAGATGGCGGCCAATATGGCCGTCAGACACAACAATATGTATGTTTCAGCCCATAGGTAAGCTACAACGACAAATAAAGTGTCAATTGTAACATTTCCAAGGTCAAGGAATCGATTTATGGTGTGGAATACTACTTTCCAAGATGGCGGCCAACATGGCCGCCAAAACACAAAAATATGTATATCTCATCTCGTAGGTAGGCTACAATGACAAATGAAGTGTCAATCGTAACATCTCCAAGGTCAAGGAATCGACTTACCCCAGTGGCAATAGTGGGCAGTTGATTGAAAATTCATTTTTTCGTTTTGACGGCCATATTAGCCGTCATCTTGGACAGTAGTATTCCCACACTATTGCCACTACGATAAATCGATTCCTTAACCTTGGAAATGTTACAAATGACACTTCATTTGTCATTGTAGCTTATCTCTGAGCTGAGATATTACAAAATTGGGTTCTCCTTGCACAACATCTGTTGTAAAGCTAAACAATCCTTTTTTGCTCTGCGAGTCCTGGTTTCGCATGGATTAACTGGAAGCCGCCTCCATGATGTTGTACGTTCCACCACAGTGGCACGAATGTTTTATTTATCTCCAGTCTGGTGGGGATTTTCCAATGGTCTTGAGAGAGAGCGTGTCTCTGCCTTGATACGTAAACTTAAGCGACAAGGGTATCTGCCAACTAATACTCCTACATTTGACTTGTTGTGTTCTAAGGCGGACGATGCTCTCTTTGCTGCAATCCTTCGGTGATGATGATGATGATGATGATGATGATGATGATGATGATGATGATGATGATGATGATGATGAACACGACAATTTCTACAGCGCCGTAAAACAGCACATGCCGTTACAAGGGCGCTTAACAATCTAACGACTAGTTAGGATAAGCGATTTTCGGGACCCAGGGCATGTCCTCCATGATTTGCTCCCTCCGATACTATCTTCCGGGTACTCTCTTCGACCTCGCTGGCATAACGGTGAGATACCACGATGTGATCCTTTGACAGGGAAGGGTTACATTGCTAGATTACTGCATAAATGATAAGAAAACACTTGGTTTTTATTTACTTATTTTATCATTTTTATTTCCATTTATTATTACTTCAATGTTTTACAATCAATGCTTCTAGCTTCTGTCCCATTGTGCGTTTGATAATGGTGTAATAAAGAATATACTTACTTACTCTTACTTATATTACATTATACAAATAGAATTAGGAAATACATTATACACTACACATAATTATGAAAGGATTGAAACAGACTTACCGTTTAAGGCAATGTAACATATATCTTATATCGTTCGAACGATGGGAATAAATAAATTTCGAACGATGGAATAAATAAATTGTGAAAAGGCCCCACATTTAGGAAAATGGTCTCAGAGGGAGCGGTCGCACCCTCTGCTCCCCTAGCTACGCCTCGGAGCTCAGGTCGACGTACCAGAACGTCCATTTTCAACTTCATGAATAAGGATTCTCATCTCCTATATAGTCCAGTTTATCACACACCATTTTGGCCTCTAGGACAGATTTACCCCAGATCAGTTTGGTTGAGAACAGTTTATTCCACAGCAGTTCTTTCCAAACTATTACCAAATTAATCTATATCAATTTATCTTGTCTAGGCCAATTTTGGGCAGACCAATTCTTTGGTATCACTTGTCTTGCCATCAGGGGCGGACTGGCCCACCGGGCAACCGGGCATTTGCCCGGTGGCCTGGCCTGGCAAGTTGATTAAATAAATTTTCTTTGAAATTCTGTAAAGTTCACACGCACAGAATATCTGGCAATTAAACAAGATAAAAGTAAAAGTGAAAATAACATCTGACGCAGTGAAGTTGCAGACTAGCGTAGGCATATACTAATAATACTGTAACGAAGTAGGGCTTCGTTACAAGACATATTAGCTCCCGCTTTGGGCGGCCTTTTTTGTAAGAAGCGACATCTGGCGCTGGAGCGTGAAACTGTCTTGTCGCGAAGGGAGGGGAAGCGATATTTGCGACGCCGCGTTCTCGACTCAGTAGGATCACTTCCCATTCCCACGGTTTGATGTTGGAATTGACAGATGTTCTCTTCGAAGCGATGTACCGCTTAGTTAGCGGACAAGTTCTGACCTTTGCCCGGATTCGGTGACGGTCTTCCGACGGCGCTATCCTGGTCAGCGAGACCCCTACTGAGGTCAAATGTAATGCCCCGTGAAACAGATGTCTGGATAGTAATATACTCTCGTGGGAACTCTTTAAACCGGGGGCACTCTTCGCATAACTATAGATTGAAACGAGGAAAGATATGGTAGTATTTCGGATAGATTCAAGCGGTTGTTTGATAACCGTTTCAGTTTGCTGGCCGAGTCAGTCTGCTCGTAGCAGCCGTTAGAAGGAGTCGTTAGTTTGCTTTCGAAGAGGACGGACGGTAGTTCTTGTGTTTTCAGAGGCGTAGACAGTCCGTTCTGTCTTGCACGTTGGAAGGCTATATAGTTAGCCTAGTTTGTCTTCCTCGGCCGATATAGAAGTCAGCCATGTCTTTCTCGCTTGTCTTTCTCGCAGTGCCCTCTACATCAGCCGTGGCGCTACAGAAGTCCTGCGGGGAAGACCAATTCACCAAGGGGAAGTCTTTATCAAATTACTTTCTAACTGTTATGCCTACTTTCCAACAGGGTAATACGATTGATGATGACAGGATGATAACACATTACTTGTGAACGTTATAATCTGCAGTACAGATTATAATATGATTCGTGTGTTAAGTTAGAGCAAGGATTTTTAACTCAGAGGCCGTTAGTGTTAAGAGTCCTGATTATAAAATCAGTTGTGCATAATCCAGTAGCGAGGATTTTAGCCCTTGTGAAGTATTGGCGTTATAGGCTGTAGTAAATAAACTCTTAACTAAGATGTCTTTTTACAAGCTGCTTACAGAAATTGGAAGGACGTTTAGGTAGGCTAGAAACGCCTCATAGTTTATATCGTCGGAAATCTTCGATTAACTTTTCCTCACACCGGAAGTTCAGTGTTATATCCGAAAAATGATGTTAAGTGAATTCTAGGGCCTATGAATTAAATAATGCTAAAAAAAACTTTTTAAGTTTTCACCAAGAGAGTGGGTCATGCTTTTATTAATAACAGGAGATAAAATACTATAGAAATGGAAGAAGGTAACAGCGGCAAGCAGCCTGCGAACGAAGTTTTTCAATTCTAAAAAATGTAAAGATTAAAGAATTCTTCTAAAAAAACTCAATGACTCAGGATCATTTGGAAGCATTAATGCTTATGTCATGTGAAAAAAGTTTATATCAGTTAAGCTCTGAAAAGATTATTGATGAAGTGGCAAAAGAGCGATATTTTAAAGAACACTTTAATGTAGGGGCCTATTAGAATTTCAATGGTAGTATAAGTTCTACTTCTTTTACATGTTTTCCATTTCTTAGCAATTCTAATGCTAAGTCTCAGCATAACTTAATTCTTAGCAGCTAAGAACGTATATAAACTATATGCCAAAGTTTTCTGTATAAGTTAATATTATCTATCGGTTCAGAATTTCACAACCCCCTCCCGGGACCCATCCTCTCAGTGGCCTGCCAAGATAGCTAAATTGCCCGGCCTGCAACTTTCCTCCAGTCCGCCCCTGCTTGCCATTGGCCGAAATTTTACGGCAGATACTTAACTGTTAATTACGGGACTACAAGAAGATGTTGAAAACAACGATTCACCTCCTTTATAAACCTCTTAAGCTTTTCTTTGCTGATTGTCTTCAGTCTATTTCGCTTAGACAAAACAGTACTGTCACCTAGCGACGCTGTGCGACAGATACGACACCTAGCGACTGAGTAGAAAAACAGAACACTCGTCTGTAACAAAAAACGAATATATATGAAAAAGAAGAAGATAACTATTGAATTCATAAAAGCGTGTTCAGGATTCACCAATTCGAGCGACGAGATCTTCATAGAACGTTTCCTCCGATTCGTAATCGCTGAGTCGGAGAGGGAAATTGGTATTCGACAGATCAGGCACGTAACTAGCCTTTTTCGTTTGGGGGGCTTAAGCCTTGAACATGGCAACATTTATACAGTGTTCATACGAATTTTAGCCGTAAGCATACAACGGCTTGACTTGTTTGGGGGGCTTCAACTTCGTTTGGGGGGCTTAAGCCCCCCCAAGCCCAACGCTAGATACGTCCCTGCGACAGATGCGTAAACAGATTATCACTTCCAATATCTTTGAATATTTCGTCATCCACAATGACAGATCGAATGGCGTGGCGTCGAGTAAGCTCTAAGAACAGCCTCTCGGCACCATCCGTCACGCATGAACGAAGACAACAGTACAAAGACAATGACTCAACTCTTGTCTATGCCGTCGAGGATGGCATCAACGATGGCACTTCCTGGAACAAAATCCTCTTGAGTCGTCACACGCAGATGGTTCAACCTTCGACGGAATGCTGTCTCCACCTACAAGCGGTCGTCACTATGTGCGCATATGAAGGCATCGAAATCTTATTCGCAGTGCAACTGGCCTGAATCAAGAGACAGGACAAACAAAGCTTCATTCTTCATTCGAGGTGGGGAGATGGTTGAATGGTAACACTGTGGCACGAAGATCAGAAGGACGTGGGTTCGATACTCGCTAGCCCCAGAAGGTTAACTCAACCTTTATTCTCTAGGTGGCGATTGTAAACTCAGCAGTAGTACAGATGGGCGCCTTGCATGGCTGCCGTGCAGTTATATTCGACTTCTGTTGAACTTGTTACCGTCTGTTACCACAATAATGTAATCTTAATTCGTACTTGTCAGTTTGAACTTAGTAAACGAAGATTATTATTATCATTGTTGTTATTATTATTACTTTGACCCGAGGTATAAAGAATCCCTCAGGATTTGGAAAAAATTATTGTTATTTAGGAGCACTCACTCATCCACCCACACACCCACTCATCAACCCACCCACCTATAGCACCGACTCACCGACTCACCGACTCGCCCACTCATTCTCTTTTTATTACTCTGTCATTCTCTTTCTGTGTCATTAAGGATGAAGAACTTAATGGTCGGTAAACCTCAAACGGCTTCTAAGAACAGGCTTGTTTGCGCAATAAGGCGATAGTTGACCCTTTATTGACGCATATAACCTGAGCTCTAGGCTAGAGGTCTGCGGGTAGAGCACTTTTGCTACCCGACCCGTAACCGTAACACAGGACCGTTAACCGTACCCGACCCGAACTCAAAATTACTACCCGAGCCGACCCGTACCCGCGGGTCTACCCGTACCCGTCCGTACCCGCCACCTAATTAGTAGGCCTTACCATAATCCCAATTCCTACCCGTCCAACAGGTTTACAACTTAGCTTAGGTTGCTGTGGTAGTAATATCAGATTAAGCTGATGATCTTGGTGAAGATTACGGTAATAATAATAATAATAATAATAATAATAATAATAATAATAATAATAATAATAATAATAATAATAATAATAATAATATTCTGGAGTGGCCTCTGGACAAGATGGCTGCTCTCTGTTTATCGGGAAGCTTTACTTGGTTTTAACTTCACATTTGCACTTGCCGGCTGTTGTTTTTGACGTTGGTTTCGCGGTATAGAATCTGCTTTCTTGCGGAGATTTCATACTAAGTTGCCAGCTTGGCCTAATTTAATGCTAGCACGCCAGTTGCTCGAAGTTTGTAGCCAGGACGGGCGGCCAGACAGGCAGACACGCCCCTCTGTTTGAACCGTTGTTTACGGCCTGTGGTCTCGGCTGTGCCAGCCGTTTTGACGTTCGCTGTTTAGTTACTGGTTGCTTTCCTGACAGGTACTTTACACTTCAAGGTTTACACTTCAAGGTTTATGTGACTTCACTTAAAGTTTGCACAATATTTAATCGTAGTTAGAGGTCAGACACGCCCCTGTGTGAGGCCCCGACAATGTTAATTTTCAGTTTGTTCCAACCAAGTCTAGTCTTTGTCCATTTGTTTGGTTGCTCTGCACTAAATGGACGGTCCGTCAGGGATTAAACCTCCACCTCCGCCCGAAGCTTCACAAAAAGCGAAGGGCACTTGCAGCACTTGCGGGGTCATTAGATTTCTGCACAACAAAGACGGAAGGGTCCATCTTCATTGGCCGCGTAATAACCAATGCCCTGGGTCTCATAAACCCCCTCGGGAAGGCTATGACGGGGCTATCTCACAGGCACCAGATGAGATGCCTTCTCAAGAGTCCTCAAAACCATCAGCATCTCAACCTATCAACCCTAATGGTTGCACGGATGCTGCTGATGACCCCCACTCGGGAGAGAGAATCCCACACCCAATGCTGAATAACAGACTGATTAAACATGTTCCAAGGCAGCCAGGCCGGCAGTAGGCAGACTACTAACACTAGTAATCAATTACATTCTGTCAAACCCTCTCAGCCCCTCTCCCTGGAAAGTTCTGATTGCTTTTGGAGCTCTAATTTTAGAGCAACCGGTTAGAGGTGGCAAACGCCACAATCTAACCTCAACTATCAAAGGCCGAGTCGAGAACTTCTCGACCAGTTGGCCTCTCACGTCAGATGACCTGTTCTCAGAGGACACAGCAAACCCTAAGACTGGTACTTACGCAAACTCTTCCAGATGTAACGATCAGGAAGCGATAGCAGCGGCAATATCTTCCAAATTGGAAGGTGGTAGTATTAAGGCAGCAATCAGAATTTTATGTTCAGAAGATAAGCCAGTCCCGGTCAACAAGGATTCCCTGGAAGAATTACGCTCCAAACATCCACGCCATCCTTCTGACCGACCTAACACACCGTTAGAGACCCCGGTAAATCCCTTTCAAACTTCTGAGGAGGAAATGCGCAAGCACATCCGCTCCTTTCCAGCAGGCTCCTCGGGGGGACCCGACGGCCTCAGACCCCATCTGCTGGATTTAACCAATTGCAAAGAAACAGGGCCTGAATTGATCTCTGCTATCACCGCCCTTGTGAACCTACTTCAAGCGGTATTTGCCCCAACGAAGTTCGCTCTACCATTTTTGGTGGCACACTCTTTGCCTTACGTAAAAAGTCTGGGGGACCTACGCCCAATCGTAATTGGATATTACTGGCGTAGATTAAGTTCCAAATGCGCCAACTCGTTCGCCCTCCCAAGCGTTTCAACTTACTTCTTTCACAAGCAGGTGGGAGTTGGCGCATCGGGGGGCTGCGAGGCGGCTGTGCACACCGTTAGGCGCTTCCTAAGCAGTATGCAGGAAGACTCAATACTTGTGAAACTAGACTTCTCCAATGCTTTTAACAGTTTGTACAGAGACCGCATGCTTTCTTCGGTTTTGAACCTTCCTTTGTCGGATGATCAGTGGCTGCAGGCCTCCATCCCTGTTAAAGCTGGAGGCCTGGGTATTCGTAGGGTTTCTTCGCTTGCGCTACCCGCCTTTTTGGCTTCCGCTGCAAGTACCCTCGCCATCCAATCCTCCATGCTCAGTAACTTAATCGTTGAAACAGACACACAGTTTGTCACCTCGGTCGAGGAATGGTGCTCCAGTTACTCTATGTCATATCCGGAAGGGGAGCTATCTCACAGACAGTAATTTTGGGACAGACCTGTTATTCAGAGGACAGTAACCGAGCTTGCTCAGTTTCACACCAGCGCCTACCATCAAGCACGACTTAGCCTCGTGACTGGCTGTTTGCTTTGCCCATCAGCACGTGCGGCCTCAGACTGGATAACGAGGCAGTCCGAATAGCTGTCGGCCTTCGCCTTGGCACGGCCATATGCCATCCACATGACTGCCTGTGCGGCACTCTGGTGACCGCCGATGGTTCGCATGGCCTGTCATGCCGTCTCGGCCCGTGCCGACATGCCCGACATGCGGTCTTGAATGACCTCATCTGCAGAAGCCTCGTTCTGGCGGGCATTCCGGCAGTTAAGGAACCCCCAGGCCTTTCCAGGTCGGACGGTAAACGACCAGATGACCTGACATTAATACAATGGCGCTCGGGTCGATGTTTGACCTGGGACGTCACTGTGGCAGACACACTAGCCCCATCTTATCTGGCTACAACCTCCACTCGGGCGGGAGGTGCAGCGGAACTGGCTGAGTCCAGGAAAAATGCTAAGTACACCGAATTGGCGCATTTCTACCATTTTGTTCCATTGGCTTTTGAAACCTTTGGACCAGCTAACGCCGTGGGACAGGCGTTCCTCTCCGACCTTGGACGCCTTCTGAGCCAAATCTCGGGAGACCCAAGGGAAACCAGCGCCTGTCCATTGTAATTCAACGTTTTAACGCAGTTGCCTTCCACGGCACTTTTGTTCTCCCGAACCTTAACCAGGACGGCCACTCCAGAGTCAACATCATTAATTAGTATCTTGGATGGATCATATATACCTCGGGTAAAAATAATAATAATAATAATAATTATAATAATAACAACAATAATAATAATATAATAATGATAATATATATATATATAATTACATTGACATAGTATGGCCATACTAGTCCCTCCTTTAATGATCTTTCTCTTCAGCCTTGTCTGTCCCATTGACACCTTAGTCAGCAGTTGATAACTTTTATGCAGCCATCCATAACGAGAAAATGCCACTAAACGAGTAGTTTAGGTATTTCTCAGGGATAAAAGGATGATAGCCTCGACTCCTTCAAACTGTTTTAAAGAGAACAAACTGCTGGTCTGTGCTGGGCTGTCAGGCTCGTTTAGTGAATCGCGGGAAGGGCTTCTGCGACCTCTGGCCTCTGGTTGTCTGGACTGATATATAAAAGCCCTACGATTGTGTTAATGGACACAAGTCACTTGTAACTGTAATTCGAAAATCTATTAATAAATGCCAAGATCACTAAAGCGTACTGGCATAGGTCAACACAGGCATATGGTACTTGACAGTATGCCACTAGTTATAGTAAGTCTTTAAAGGTGCAAGACTTACTATTGTATATAACCCCAGAGCTTCGCGTCGGTACGGGTAAAACCGGATATACCCGTACCTATAATGCCCCTACCCGTACGCGACCCGACCCATGAAATGGCTACCCGACCCGTACCCAACACGCGGGTACGGGTTGGGTACGGGTAAACCGGCGGGTACGGGTATACCCGCAGACCCCTCACTCTAGACATAACCATAACCATAACTATAACCATAAATTTTATTGATTTCCATCAAATACAGGAACAGATAGTGTGAAACAAACATAAATTCAGCAATTGAGGAAAACAATGGGAATAGAAAAACCCTGAAGGGAACAAGTCCCGGCTAGCAGGGTCACCCACTCATCATATATTGCACAAGTGGCATAAGTTAATATACATGTAATATTATTGTATTCTTTTTTATCTATGACAAAACCTTAATTAGTTAACTAACATGCACAGTTGTACACACAGGATTAGCATGTCGTACTGCAGTCGATCAAGTAAGCACGCAGTCTACGTTTAAATAGGTTAAAATTGATTAGACATCGTAACTCTTTGGGAATATTGTTCCAGGCACGCGGTCCGGCACTTCTAATTGAAAATTTACGAGTATTAGTACGAGAGTATATAGGTCTATACTCTATAGTTTGCTGAGGAGCGCACAGCATAGGGATTGGTTTCAGATGTAAGTTTAAAATAATCATTAAATGATTAAGGTAGTTTGTTATACGTATATTTGTGCATGAATTCATTGGTTTGCTGTATAGCTACTTGTTCAAGTCTGAGAATGCGTGTTTGCCGGTATGCCGAGTCGATAGGAGAATGCACAGGATAATGTTGCGAGTGATTGGTTATGATACGAAGAGCTCTATTTTGAAGAATATTTAATCGTTTTAATCTTGTTGAATAATTAGAAGCCCATATCATATTGCAGTAGGTGAGGTATGGATGGACAATGGAATAATATAGACTAACACGTATGTGGGTGGACAACAGGTTAGCAATTCGAGATAATATGCCTACATTCTTGGCAACTTTTAGCGAGCTATTTGCAATGTGATCACTCCATGTTAAGAATTGGTCAACAACATAGACACCAAGGAATTTAACAGAGACTGCCTGAGGTATTGGAATATTATTTAAAGTAATAGGGTCATTAGGTACTAATGTAATGGCAGCAGATATGTTGTCCTGTATGTTGAGTAGAGACATCATAGTTGAATGATTAGGTTGAAACCCATGTTGAGTGGCATAAATGATATTCTTTTTGCTTATATAGTCATAGAGGCAATAATACATTGCTTTTTCAAATAGTTTAGAAAAATATGGTAAGATGGAAATCGGCCTATAATTAGCTGCGTCTTCTTTACGACCTTGTTTAAATATTGGAGTAACTTTCGCTATTTTTATCGCAGATGGTACAATTCCAGCATTTAAGGAACAATTAATAATTGCCGATAAGGGAGCAGCAATGTGATGGAGTACTGGGGTAATCAAGCTCGGGTTGACACCATCAGGCCCCGTGCTATGAGTAGATTTCAGATTATGAGCTAATGTTATTATTTCGTCCGGTGTGGTTGAGAAAACTGCAAATGAATTCAAACTTGATGGGTTAAGGTAAGAGGTAACTGACTTATCAGAAGTTGGTATTTTATCTACAAGTTCTTGAGCTATACCAGTAAAATAGTTATTAAGCGCTTCAGCTATTTGCTCACCTTGGGTTACTTTGGTGCCATTGATTATTAAACATTTTATCAGTGTGTCCGAAGTTTTCTGATTAATTATTGTTTTAATGGTCTGCCAAGTCTGTTTAATATCATTACTACATTTAAGAAATTCCAGTTCGTAATAAGTCCTCTCAGCTTTGTTTCGAAGCGTTTTAAATTTAGTCCTATAAGCTGTAAACTTATTCTTATTTTCGATAGTGGGATTCTTGATAAACTTTTTATATAATTTCAATTTCGTTTTGCATGATTTCAATAGACCGGCTGTCATCCAAGGTTTTTTACATATCTTCGAGGGCTTGATTTTAGTTAGTTTTAATGGAAAGGCAGAGTCATAGCTACGTTTAAAAATGGAGAAGAATCTGTTATACGCAGTATCCGGATCAGTGCTGGTAATCGAATCCGTAATGCAGGACCAGTCAGTTTGAGCCACTAGCTTACTAAATTCTGTTTAGAGGCTTCATCAATGTGTCGGGTGAGCTTAGTGACAGGATCCTTATAAACTTTAGGTTTAAGGTCAATCAAAGTTATGATCGGAAGATGATCCGATATATCTTCAACGACAATGGCAGAATCAATAATTTTTGTAATTCGGTTAGAAAATATGTTATCTATTAAAGTTGCAGATGTAGTAGTGACTCGTGTAGGTTGAGTGATAAGCGGCAGAAGATGATGAGAAGACATAATATCCACAAACTTATTTGTTGGTGCGTGGTTATTGAATTTAAGCAAGTCAATATTAAAATCACCCAATATATACATTTCTTTATTTTTAGCCGATAACATTGATACTAGTTGAGTGCATTCGTTGTTGAACTCCTCTAGTTCCTGTCCAGGAGGCCTGTAGATTACCCCTAGTATAATATAAGAGCCATTGATCTGAGGAATACGAAGAAACAATGATTCATAGGTAGTATGAGACAGAGTTTCAATTGGCATGCTATATTTCTGATAGTTTATTTGCTTATTAACGAAGAATCCGACACCTCCCCCTCGACCACTTTTCCTACACTGGAATTCAAAGTGGTATCCTGGGATATAAGTCAAAGTTGCATTGGCATTCTCTAGCCAAGTTTCAGTTACTGCCAAGATATCAACTGATAGTTGGGTTAACAAGTTCTCAATGGATGGAAGCTTAGTGGTTATACTACAACAGTTAATGTGCATTAGAGAAAAGAGTTGTTCCTTGCCTGAGTGCAGCGCCTGTAAAGAAGTAGGAGTTTTATAAGTAGATTCACATAATGCATTGTCACATAGACTTGCGAAATCTCGGTTCCGTGTCTTATTCTCCTCAATCTCAAACATATATCCCTGGACATGTACATATCTACCTACCTGGCTGTTTAGCTAACCACCTCCATATGCATGGATAGATCCAAACATCCATAATACTAATATACAATATTAAAGACATACATACATACATACATACATACATACATACATACATACATACATACATACATACATACATAATTTTACATACATAATAAGAAGAAATGAGAAGAGCAACCAATTCTTGAACCTTGACATTCATCCGTAACTGGCAACCGACTATGAACAGGAACCCAGACAATCCACAGTAATTCTACATCTCACCACTAAGAAAAGACCTTACATCAACTACACGAGCATGTATATATGCAAAACCATGAGGATACTTCGTTGCTGGATTAAGCTTTCCCAGAATACTTGGCTACATTAACAAGTGGGGTAAGTTAAAAGGCTAAACTTGCTCAAAAGTATATTTGTAAAAACTGAATTTTAGAATACAGTAATAACTTGAGTCTCTGGAATACAAATATCAGTTTACAAATATCTTCCTGGTTCAACTTATAATAATTAAATTCCGTTTTTGAGGCGTCTATCCGTTTGGATTAAATGTTAAAAGCGCAGTCAAGAAAGAATGTAGCACCGAAACAAAACCTCCTGGCGTTATTCTACAATTGATTTTCAGACCCAAAAATTTGGTTAGTGTTGTCGACTCTTGATGTGAACTCGTTCCAGATGAATAAATCCGCCGCTGAGAGATCGATCGGACTGTGTGTCGCGATGAGATTGGCGAACAACGGATCGTCGTCGAATTCAGAAAAGTCCGTGTTATTGATCACAACAGGGATCACGGAACCTGGATGCGAAGTGTAGGCTCTCAGAGTCGCCTCGCGACACCAATTGTCGTGCTTGAACGATTTCGACAGCACCAGAACGACGACGCGAGATTTCCTACATCCGTCCAAGATCGCGTCAGCCATGGATGCTCCGAGAAGGAAATTATCCGGGGTTATTACCATCAAGTGTTGGAGTTGTTGCAAAAGGACTCTGCGTACCCATGGTCCGTCGTCATCTTGGAAGTAGACAAGGGCATCGAATTCGTAGTTTTCCGATGTATAGGCAGGATGATTGGACAGGTATTGGATGAAATGCATGATGTACGGTCTCAAGTCCATGCATTGCATCATTCTGACAACATCCGAAGGGGTATATCGCTTTTTGTAGATCACGATAAGAGCGATTCCCAACAACACGAGCAGAAGAAATCCAATAGTCACAGGGACGATGAACTTTGGACTCATGTAGAACGGGTTTTCTATTACGCTTTTACACCACCAGTATTCTTGAAGGGTTTTGTTGGTGTTCGCCACGAGATCTGCATAACTGAGACGCTTACCGTCGTTGTTGCAATAAACGTCTGTCAGAGACAGTGACAGTTGTCTTAGAGTTTTGTAGTCAAGACCCTTACATGGACAGGTGGTTTCCAAATGCATCAGAGAGTTGCAGTCGCTCAGGAGTTCCGTGATGTTCAGTGTATTGACGCTCACCCAACTTGCATTCGGATGTAGACATGTGTATTCTTCATAGTTTTTGAAAGAGACTTTCTTGGTTGATTTCAACCAAACGACAAAGTCCGTTGCATTACAGAGACAACTCAAAGGATTTCTGCTGAGGTCAATCGTTAGGTTTCTGCTACTGTCATCTTTGTTCTGGAGAGAGTCCAACTCAAAGGTCATTTCCTTCGACAACGTTCGTATCGAGTTGTCGCTTAGATTCAGCAGGGACAGGTTTCCAGAAGGATGCAGCTTCACTTGGAAAGCTTCGATGATATTTCTCGATAGATTGAGAAATTGAAGAGCTCTTAGTTCAGAAAACATCAGTGGTGGTATCCACTTTATCTCACAACCAGATAGGTCAAGTGTACGCATACTAAGATTCTGAAACTTGAAAAGACTTCCCTCAACATCTGTAGCAACCGATTCTCCAATGTTATTATCTCCAAGTAGCAAAATCTGTAGATTTGGCATCTCATGAAATAATGAGTGTGAAATAGAATTCATGTTCGTTTCTTGTAGACTGAAAAACGTCAGTTTTCTTACACCTCTAATGGTTCCTGGAATTTTTCCAAATGGGCTTTGGTAAAAATCGAAGTATCGTATTTCTGTGCGTTCGTCAAAGCAAACATCAGTATTCGGTAGTGTGTAAAAGAAATCCATGTTTTTCACGACCAAACGTTTTAACTTGGGACCGAATCTGAAGACTCTATCAAAATAGCAATCACGTGAGAGATTCAGACTGTAGTAGTAATCCCTAATCTTAGGATCGAGCACCGCTAAAATACCTATCAGACTTTGGAAGTTGAAAGACCTCCGCAAGCGACGAATCTTAATGAAGGAGTAGTTGATTTCTTCGATGTGTTCAAGGAAAACGAGAGAATCGATGCCAAAGTTCATCGCTGCAAATGTCAGCCAGTAAACACTGCACTCGAAGTACTTCAGATATGGTAGGACACTGGATAGTGTGCCAGTGACGGCGTTGAAGTCGTTGTTGGTTAATACCAGAGACGTTATGTTGACGCCAGAAATACGGAAAAGGTTGTCCAGATCAAGAACTTTCTCCTTGTTGGCTATCGTGTGGATGTTGTCCATCGTGATTTCTTCCAGGGATGAGTTTGAGAGTCCCGACAAAACATCGCCCAACTGACGATAAGTGAGAAACTGTCCACCGAATCTGATAAGGCGGAGCTTTTTCAGACCCAAGAGTGGACGAAAAACGTCAGGGTCCACACAGCAGATCCAGTCAAATCCTTCCAAAGTCAACTCCACCAGGCCTTGAAGGTTCTCGAGTGTTTCGCCCTTAAAACTCTGGATGGAATGATTACCATCTGACGGTGGAGCGAAGACGTGGAGTTTTCGTATCTGGTTGTTTTTCTGGAAGAGTCCAGTGGGAATCCAATCCGTCGTCTGCGTAGTGCAGTCTGTCAAATCCAGGATCAAGCTTTCCATGTTGTTTGCCTCGGCTGGAATGCAGAATTTATCAACTGGAACATCCCTACATGTAACGAGGGCGGAGTTTTCCGTGATCCTGTAGTAGTAGACATAGTAGTTCTGACATAGAAGAGGTTCAATTACATCCTGTGCCCGGGCTGTCGCCAGAACAACCGTCACAATAAGCCAGGAATTCATTATCATAGCTGTTGCTCAATGATTACCTGTTAAACAGAAACATACACTTGTAAGGGAAATATCCTATTAATCATTTTATTTTCAGTTTCTAAATGCTTTAGAGGAATAGGTAGAAGACGTGCAAGGTAAAATTTACACCATCACTTGTTTATACTGATCAGAAGCGTTTTCCGGGGATTTACGATTTTTCGACTGAGATTTAAACTGGATGGCAGTAAACTTACAGCAGGACATCTTCTTCATCTTTTCATTTCTTTTCATTTATCCACTGAAAAAGGTTTTATGGCTGAATTGTCTCAGATCAGAGCGAAGCATCTGTTGCGCACCTGAAACCTGTGTATATAAATTCATTAGTTAAGACGAAGCGGGCCCAATGAGGCAGTTGCGCATGAGGGCGAGGGTTTTGAACTGAATTCTCTGTTGGACAAAGAGCCAGAGGAGAGTCACGAATAAAGGAACAGAGGTGGGCAAACTTAGGAATATCACCTATAGGTCGAGCAGCAGAAATAAGAATAGACTGAAGTTTGTGCATTTTGGAGGAGGAAAGGCCAATGTACACAGCATTGTCAAAGTAAAACCGAGTGCAGATCAAAGCTTGGACCAGTGTAGTGACAGCATGGGCCGAAAGACACCTGCGGATGGATCGAAGCTGGCGTAGATTATAAAGGCAAGACCTGGATACAAGGTTAACTTGATCGGTGAAGGAAAAGGTAGGACAATCGATCGAAGGCAATCCCAGGTCACGAACAGAGGGGGAGAACTGAATGAGTGGAAATCAATCTTGAGTTGGAGGCGACCACCAAACCACATGAACTTAGTCTTGTCAGGGTTCAGCCGCAAGCGATTAGAGGAAAGTCAAGCATCCAAAGCAGAGGAGGCTGCAAAGATGCGCTCAACCATTTGGACAGCAGAGGAGGCTGGACCACGCAGAGGAGATTGGGTGTCGTCCGCATAATGGTGGGATGAAACCCCAAACGGCTGTAAAATCCTCCGGGGTCCGAAGTATACAGGATGAAGAGCAGAGAAGCGAGAACCGAGCCTTGCGGAAGATTAAAGGGATAGTGACCCAAGGAGTGCGGTGTGATCTGTCAGAGAGGAAAGAGCGGAACCATCAGTGATACCGAAAGATGTAGGTAGCCGGTTTAGGATAATAGAGAGGTCCTACAGTGTCAAAGGCTGCACTTATGTCGTAGAGAGCTAGCAGGGTGACATGACCACGGTCCAGGGCTTGAAAAACATCTGTAGAAGCCGAATCAATAAGGTTTCAGTTGAGTGGATTTCCTAAATCCAGGTTGAAATGGAGGCATGAGGGAATTAGAGTAAAGGTAGTGGACCAGTTGAAAAGCAACACATATCTGCAACAGCTTAGAAAGAAAGGAGAGGTTGGAGATGGGCGGCCCATCATGGGCCTATAGGTTAGCGAGAGAATTGGGATATGACCTTGTCGCTTGATGGAGGGAAAGACAACAGCCGTGCGACCGTATTTCAGAGCGCCGTCAACATAATAATTTAGATTGCAACAAGTGTAGAATCAGTAATCAGATACCCCAATATTTTTGGACAAGTTTACGCCAGTGACAGTGCTGCATAAAATAAATTACATGGAATAGAAAATTCGCTATAGAACAATGTAGGGACCATACAGACATGCTTTCTTTTTTGTTGTCTGTATGTCTCTCAGTCCCGTCTGATCTGTCTGGCATACTGCTTCACTAGATTCGCTCCATTGATCGGCCAACGTCCTACAGGTAAAATATTTCTAATTGGCGAACGTCCTGCATATATTTCCTCGCTGCAATCTCTAAGGCCAGTGCTGTAGGCTATATCACCAGCACCTATTGAGACCTGCGTGGTGTTCCGAACGTGGTGTTCGGAGCCAACTCCACATGTACTGCCCGACGTCCGATGGGTGCAGTTGACTACGGCGTCTACGACCCATTGCAGGCTGTGCAAATGTAAATGTAAATGTCGATCTCCGAAATTTCTTAGCGGCACATAAAAGCTGCTGCGTCAAGGAGACGATCTTAAGGGCAGGCGATTATAGTAAGCCAAGTCTGCAAGTGCTAAGTTGTTTGATCGCTTTCGGTGCCAGATGAGAATTAAATCTGCGGTTGCGGTTCGGGCTTGTATATTGTATTGTATTGTATTTGGATATTTATAAAGCGCTTCTAGCGGGAGGGCCATTCAGAAGCGCTCCCAGTGCGAGAGACCCCGTGAGAAAAAGCAAGTTTTAAGAAAGGTAAAAGAGGAAGAGACGTTGGACGTATAGAAACTGGCTCAGCTCCCCATTTTCTCTTTCATGCACGAGGAGTCTTGCTTAGCGTTTTCCAGTCCTTGAGTAAAATTCGCCCGCGGACAACTTCATGTGGACGACAAAAGGTCTACCCAATAGGATTAGGGGGACGCAGGGAGACTAGGTTGACCTCTTTCCAGATTGCATTATGCTGACAGTAGCATTGGGTTTTAAAATTTACATTTAAAATAAGGAGGAATGTGCAAACATTACTGTAGTTAGAGATACGAAATACGTTCTTTGAGGCGACGTTTTAACCATTGATTTTCATGGGTTTAATTGATACAAAGCAATCAGAAAATCCTTAAATTTTAGCTGATTGAGGATGGATATTTTCACGTTGACTGACGATTATGATTTGGGAAACAAAACCGCAAAGAAATCACGGCACAAACTACAATGAATTAATTTTATTTAAGAAAATTTCATCCTAGAATGCATAATAAGTCAATGATCAGAGATATCATCAAGTCGAATGAAAGATTCGTATGTATCTGTAGAAAGAAAGGTTTAAAAAATACAACAATTCAAGAACTTTAGAAAATCTTATCAATGGGGACCAGTAGAGGAAGTAGGCCCTAAGTTTAGTTAATTGACGAACGGACGAATAAATTACATAAACAATGTTAGAATAAATTACATAAACAGTGTTAGAATAAATTACATAAACAGTGTTAGAATAAATTACATAAACAGTGTTAGAATAAATTACATAAACAATGTTAGAATAAATTACATAAACAGTGTTAGAATAAATTACATAAACAGTGTTAGAATAAATTACATAAACAGTGTTAGAATAAATTACATAAACAGTGTTAGAATACATGACAAATCCAGTGTTAGAAAGATGTCCGAATATTAGGCCTACCTTGAGCTTCAGTTCTCGTCGAGATTAACTCTTCAACCGTATCCAGTACACAGTTTGTATTTGGACTTCGTAGTTAGTTTGTCAAAATGCGATTGCAATCTTTAAAATGAACATATTTATTATATCTGTGAGATCTCCAACCATAGGCGTATTCGTCAAAGCAGCACGACTTGCACGACGTGTTTGATTTACCACCCAATGCAGCCAACAGACGATCCTACTTTGACTCGTGTAGGCCTACACTCCGATCACTTATATGAGTCATTCCATACCCGAGGTCTTCGAAAAGGCTATATACATATATATATATATATATATATATATATATATATATATATATATATATATATGTATATATATATATATTTGCATGGCTCTGTGATTACAAAATATTATAGCTTATCACAAACTTGGTTCTATTATTAAGTTTTTTACGACGTGTTTTACGTTCAATACTTGGATGCTCTTGTCGGCGTTGACATGAAAGGGCCTATCAGCCGCTGTCGGGGGAAACCACCGAATGTGTGACATGGATTGAACTGATTTTACGGCTGTTCGCCTACAGTGCTTATATCAACGCACGCAAACACAAACACACAAACTCTCAGAGACTTCGATTTTTAGTTGAGCAAAATTTAATAAAAAAGCTTTTGAAATTTTTTTGGCAAACACGCTGTCAATAATGGCTTTTGCATTCATCTGAAACTTCCTGCACTTTTGGAATGATCAACGCTATTACTTGTACTTCCTGGATCAGTGTTTAATCTAGACGTCTTTGGGGGGTGGGTGGGAAATGTCCCCCCAGGATTGATGTTCCCCCCAGAGGGCGGCAACATTACAATGTAGAGACCTTTTGGGGAGGAAAATTCCCCCCAGGATACATTTGGATACATGGATCCCCCCAGAGAGAGGATTTCCTAAAAAAAGATCATCAACTTTTTTGAGAGAGAAATTGGTGTAGAAAAAAGTAAAGGACTAAAAAAAGGTCATCAACTTTTTTTGAAGATGAAAGTAGGAAAAGTCTGAAACTTTTCAAGATGGGTGAAATTATTATAGACAAAAAATCTTCTGTAAATTCGTTGCTCCCCCCAGAAACCTTGTTTCCCCTCCCAGAAGAGGGGGACTAGATTAAAAACTGATCCTGGATACTTTCGGTGCAAGACAAATATGACAGTTCTGCCCTTACTCTTCCATTTTCTTAGTAGCGATCAAAAAACTAGTCAACAGGCAGCGATGGGAGTCGACGTACTGTGTAATTATATTTATACAGTGCTAAAAATCACACACACACACACACACACACACACACACACACACACACACACACACACACACACACACACACACACACACACACACACACACACACACACACATCATCGTTTCTTTAATTTCGCATTTATAGCCAGCCAAAGACTGGTTTCTCTTACCCTATCCCAGACGGATAGTTTTATTATATTTAACTGCAAACGATTTTTGTGTTGTATGATAATTGCAATAATGTTCGAAACTGATGTATTACCTCAGCGTCAATGTTTTTGCATCACCAATGAATTAACGCAACGTTTACTTACTCGCTGCTATTCTGAAAGTATTCTATGCATACTAGTCGTTGGTAACTTTAGGCACATGCTTGTTGTTGTGGTATAATTTATTTTAATTCAAATGAAGTTTGCACCTTTATTTGTCTCCAGCATTCGGCGGCATTTTACCAGAATGGTGAGGTTTATCGTTGTTTAAATCTATCAATCCTTTTATAGGCACGCGCGAAGTATTTTTTTCCAGTGTTGGATTAGACTGGGCATTATCGTGAAATCAGCGTAGGTCTTGTGAAGAGTTGCGTGCTGTAGGAGAGTTGCTTGAAAAGGTGGTTTTGCAATCGATTTGTTTTCCATATGGCTGTGCAGAAGTTTGCCCTTGAAAGAATAATTTGACCTTCTCGCATGCCATGCTACAAGACGCTCACTACGATTTGGTTAATGTCGATTTCGACTTCGTGATTAACAATTCACGAGTACAACAAACTCTGTATTTAACTCTTTCGCAGCCATGTTGTTTTTGATGAATTTCATCATGATTAGTTCATATGAATACAAACACTTAAAAATCTGTAGAAATTTGACATATCCTATATCAATTTTTTCGTATTTCATTCCTCAACAATATTCTTTCTTGAAAATGTTGACCAATTATTGTGTTTGTCTCATAGTTTATAAATTTTTCAATAAAATTATAACAGACATTCATAAAAATCTATGAACAGAATAACTTGTAACAAAAACACTTCTAAATGTAGCCACTTTTATGGCAAACTTGTAGCAATGGGTGAAGGGCTAATAAATTAGTGAATTTAGTAAAACAAATTAACCTATATTTCGTCCACTTAATGATATGACATCGGTACATTTTATTTTTTGGGGACTTCAATGATGAATTTAAAAAAAATTAAACTACACAGGAGTGACCAAAATGAGCTTATGTTTTTTTTCTAGTCAGTGATGAGATCAGCCAACATACCATTCCTCATCATATTTGTTGAATGATATAATTTATAGGGAGTAACCGGTTATTGGCTCGGAAACCGATAAGCACCGATAACTACTTCAAATCCCATTATCGGAAAATCCGATAATTCTATCACCGATAAAAAGTTCGAAAAATCGTAATTTTAAAGGGGGTGCGCTTCCTGAGAAAGGGGTGCGCTTCCTTGAAATGTGCTTAAAATTAATCTAAAATTCTAAATTGATACATTTTCAGAAATAAGTTTGCTGATGTAGTTTTTCATGGACCGAAATTTTCCGCAACTTCAGCAAGGCTATCGCAAAATACATAACGAAATGCCACAAATTTTTAATATATCTGTATATAATATATATTTTAACATAACCATCATATTGTGATAACTTCACTCACAAGCTGAACAAATATTTGTGATTATCGGTATCGGAATCACCAATAAAATGTGCTAAATTATCGGTATTGGTTATCGGAAGAAAGGTGCTTATCGGTTACTCCCTAATAATTTATTTTTTAGGATTTGGCTGATGAAAAAACATTAGATTACATAGAAACAGGGATGTGGCTATTTAAATTTAAATGGCTCGAAAATTTAACGTTTTCCCAAATCGTCTTCTAAAGTTGCATTTCTAACTTTACCAAACCAATGGAAAAACCCACATAAGGGAATTTTTGGAATCTACAATGTTTCTTCTATCTAACAGATATAAATAGAACTGTAATTATAGCTAATTATTCGCCAGAAGGGTGGGTTTTTGTAGTGCAATTGTTATCGACCGCAATGGCTGCGGAAGAATTAAATAATCTGTGAATTAGCTGCAAACTGGCTTTATTGGTTACGCTTGTCTAAATTAAAGCTAAATTAATGTAAATTAGTTGGTTTTGGAATGGATTACAAGTGACATAAGCTGGATTCATAATGCATGTGTTCAGTGGTTATATGTGCTGTCAGTTTTACAGATAATATGCAATTCTTATGATGACAGGAAATATCTGAGGAGGCTCTGCTCTGCTAGAATTATTTTAGAAACATCACTACAAAATGTGGTTTGTAGTTGATGGGAGATGGCCTGATATGCCAAGACTAAGCAGGGAACTTGCTTCTTCTTCTGCTTGTGTTAGTCTCTGGAGTACGCTTGATTGAGGCATGGGAAGTGTTTCTCACAAATACCGTAAATTAGTAGTAGTAATTCTGGTGTCAACTGGCTGTAAATGTGATGTTTAAAGGTTGTGTGAAGTAACAGCTTATGTTGCTTTATGATTTACAGAGTGATTTATCTGCACAAGCCAAACAATAAAATGTTTTCTTAAATATTTTGAGAGGCATTTCATTTCTGTTAGGCAGCTGAAGCTTCACGTGGTGCGAAACTCAGTCCTGAGGAGCGTTTGACGAAACTGAAGGACCTGAAAGAGGCCGGATGGACTGAAGTGGACGGAAGAGATGCCATCTACAAGGAGTTTGTCTTCAAGAACTTCAATCAGGTCGAGAACTCTCTTACTCTCTTTTACAGAACCATGCATTTAAATGAAACGCACATTTCTAAGCTTCAGAGAAACCCAGTGACACCATCTAAGCTTCAGAGAAACCCAGCGACACCATCTGTGATTGATCTGTGATTGAACAGAAGAGGAATGAAGCTGAGGTTCAGAGGTTAACAAAGCATTTATTGGTTGCTTTAGTTATCAGTTTGAGATTTCTATCCATTGGTTATGGTTAGCTCAACAAAACAAGATGAAGAAGTTAAGGGATTAACCAGTAGCTTTCCACCAGAGAGTGGTTTATGACTGTGTAGCAGCTGCTTCTTATGAGACCTTAAAGTATGCCCTAAGAAAACTTGGGTTCAAATCTCAAGAATTCCCTTATGGCTTCAGGAATTTATTATTTGATTTCTGTAGTATTATGAACCTACATGCAAGACGGTGAAACATATTGGAGGAAATCTTGGTTTTTCTGATGTTAATTCTCTGCTTCATTTGTTATTGTCTTTTCATCTGCAGGGTCATCAAGTACACTTATGTTGTTTGGTTGTTCAGGCGTTTGGTGTGATGACTCGTGTTGCCATGCAGGCCGAAAAGATGGACCACCATCCGGAATGGTTTAATGTCTACAACAAGGTAATATATATATGGAAATAGATATGGTAATAGATAATTATTTGTGTAATATATGTATATATGTAATTTCATTTGGTCAATGGTTCCCAGCAGTTGCCAGAGCATTTACTTTTCTTCCAGTTAGTGCTTTAGTTTAATGACGAGCAACATTCCCTGTGTTCAACTGCAGTGTTACGACTATTTCTACACTGCTTTGAGTTTTTTAATAGGCCTATGTCAGTAGTGATAATCAGGTGGTTTTCCATATATTTTTATTATCCAGCACCCCCTTGGGCCGATTCGTGGCACCCTTAAGTGTCATGGCACCCAGGTTAGGAAATACTGCATTTGGTACTGAAAGTTAAGTAATGTAAGTTTATCTGCAAAAAATTATATTGGTAACAAAAGTCAGGTACAATTGTATGTTGTTCACTAAGTGATATAACTAAGATTGACTTGAGGTTAGCAGGGAATGTATATTAAGTTAAATCATATTAATCATTAGGTACTTTCAGTTGAAGCCAAGAGAAAGTGCTTTGAGTTTGCGTAGCATAATATATAGCGTGTGATTTTCAATCAGGTAATTTGATTAGCGTCTAGCTCTGTGCTGCAAAATATCCTGATATGTGATCCAACTGACTTGGTTTTGTAATTGCTGTCTAGTAAAACACAAGGGAAAGAGAAACAGAGGGAGAGAGAGATAGAGAGAGAGGGAGGAACATAGATGAATGTGTTTTTGGTCAATATAATGATGTCATTGGCATATATGCTATTGTTTATGGTCAAGAGTTCAATTCCTCATCTGTCAGATGTTGTACAGACCGTAACCAGTAGATCACAACCATCAGACCATAGCAATCAATCAATCAGCTGAGCATTTATATAGCGCCTCTTCAAGGAAACTATTCAGAGGCGCTCCCAGACAAAAACCATCAGACATCTTAGAGTCACAGATGATTTCTGTTTCATTTTCAGCTCCAGGTGACTCTGAGTTCGCATGATGTCACTGGACTTTCCGATCGGGATGTGACACTTGCAAAGTTTATCGAAAGAGCTGCAAAGTCTGTCTAGCGTGACCCACTGCACTTCCACCATGAAGATGCCTCTGCCTTTCCCTCCTCAGTCGTCTATCAACCATTGCAGTAATGAGCAAAACATGAGCATTTGAGTCTTATTTGAGTCTGTCTGGCTTTGTATACTAAGTAGAAAGAGTCTTTCGATGCTGTTTGGTGTACAGTCTTCGCATTTCTTTATGAATGTTTGTAAGATCAACAACTGTGCTTTACATGTGATAATAAAAATAATATAAAAAATAATAATGTAATGAGACTTCTTTGTTGATTTGAGCCATCCTTAAGTGAAAGCCACAGTTGTATTGGTGTGAGAGAAGTCCATTTTAACTCTGGACTTTGTTTGCTATTGTTTTTTTTTAAGGGTCAATGTGTAGGCTTGGGTATCATGTTGCTGTGTGAAACTAGAACACTGCTGTTAAGAGTTGAATGTTGTGTGTAGTCTGTGGAGCGTTGACTTTTGTCAGGTGTTGAGACTGAAATAGAATAGCTGTGAATCAGCAAAAGAACAGAGTTGGAATTGCATTTTAAAATAAATATGTCACTGATCAGGGGCGCTCGCAGCGTGACGCACTGGACGCACGTGCATCCACCCACTAAATCAAATCCACACAAGGAATAGGCTTTGCATCGATATTTTTGAAAGCAATTGAATCATCTACATAACAGGCAAAACAAAACATTCTTAAATTATGTTTAATCAAGAGCAGAAATAAATACTCACAGATAAAAGTATTTAGTTAAAAGACAATACGGCATGTTGACACATTTAGATGTTATCTATATTGAATTTCTTTGTTGTGCGTCCAATTTTTTAAAGTATGGCGGCGCCTCTGTCACTGATAGCCATGAAAGTGTGCCTCAAAGCCAGACACTATTGTGTGGATTGGGTGTTAGTGGATGAGAATTTATTCATGATTCATTTATTCACTTTTCATTCACTTTTGTCCACTCCTATTTAGCTGACGTTGCTTGCGAGATGAAGAGACCTCTTGCTGTATGCTAAGTCACAGTTCAGTTCTTTGTCTGTATCTCTGTCCATCTTTAATAAATTTAGTAAAGGAGTCCTGTGTAGCAGTAGAGCCATGTTTTGTGATTGAAACAGGAAATAGGTAACGGATGTCGGATTCAAACAATCAGTCGCTTCTTGGTTGGCATGCCATGGATTGCTTCGTCCAAGATGATACAATAGACTGAAAATTTAAAAATTCCTGCCTTCATTGCAGACTAAAGATTAAAGCAGATGCATGGGCGTCCGGAGGTGGCGCATTTATGCCCAGTGTTTAATCTAGTCCCCCTCGTCTGGGAGGGGAAACCAGGTTTCTGGGGGGAGCAAACAATTGACAAAAAATTTTGTCTTCCATCTTTAAAAAGTTTCAGACTTTTCCCAAATTTTTCCACTTTTCATCTTCGAAAAAAGTTGATGATTTTTTTTTTTTTAGTCCTTCACCCAATTTTTTACTTTTTTCCTCTGTCAAAAAAGTTGATGACCTTTTTTTAGGAATCCATCTCTCTGGGGGGGAAAACCATGTATCCACATCAATCCTGGGGGGGATTTTTCCTCCCCTGACGGTCTGTACCTTGTAATATTCCTCGCCTCTGGGGGGGAAACATCAATCCTGGGGGGGAACTTTCCCCCCCAAAGACGTCTAGATTACTCACTGATTTATGCCCCCTGGATTTTGCAAATATTTTTTTAAAAATTAAATCTTTTAATTATTAGGATTATTACAACTGTCCCGACACGATTTTCAATGCAATGAAACACTTAATTATTTAGATAAAGTCCTTGATCATCATTTATTTTTAACTTTATTTCTATGCAAATTTTTTCTATGCAAAAGCGTTCTTTACCCACCTCCCAAATTTCTTGCCCCTCCTAAAAACATTTCGTCTCCCCCTAAAAAATTCCTACGAACGCCCATGGGCAGATGGAATATTTTCTTGGATCTACCACATTCCAAAATCGCACACCATAATTTCAAAACGGTTTTAGAGGACACATTTATTTAAACAAAACAGTTAAATATTCCTTTAGCATTAAATTTAAATATAGTTTATATAAATATGTCCTTAAGAAAAAGTGAAGATCGTTCTCAGATTGAAATATTATGATCCTGATAGTTCAGTCTCAAATGACATGATCTCATGTCTGCCAGGGCGATTGACGTTGCCCTCCTTTGCCCATGCTTTGGACTGGCACTACGGGCATTGATAGAGCTTAATGTAATCCTCAAACAGTTCTCCTGTTACGAGCAAAGCACTGTATGATGACTGACATACATACATGTTGCTCCTTTAGTCGTTGAAGAGTACTTCGAGCCAGCAGGGGCAAGAGGTGATCGATCGACGGGCATAGCGCCCTCCCCAACCCTTGCCAAAACTTATATGGACTGAGTCTAAGCAACGGGGGCCGTCCAAAAATTCCCATCCGACACTTCTCGGCGATCGGCGATTACCTACTTCCGGTTTGTTCTTCGTTTTCGATTCGTAATGTGAAATGTCTTCCAGTTGTGACTTCATTTCCGGTTGTGAATTAACTTTCCGTTGAGATCGCATTTCCGGTTTCACTTCCGGCCGAAAGTTTGTATCCAGATCACGAGTCCTTACTTCTTTAAGCGTCAGTTCTAATATAGACGACGTCATTTCCGGTATTGAGCGTCGTACTTCCGACTTCGATTGCACTTCCGGCGCCGCGTGTAATGACGTCAGAGCATCGATAACGGATCGATCGAATATGCTGATGCAGCATCCAGGAGGAACTTTGCGACATCCCTCACCATCCTCTTCTTCCTCATATTCCTGCCCTCTGGATCCTCGCCAACTTCCGCTTGACACACGGGTGTGGGTTTCAAGTGAAACGTCGTATCCAGCTGAACGTATCATCAACCGAGGTTTCGCGTCTACCCCGAATATCGGTGATGAGACGAAGATGGGACGTGGCGAGCAGTTAAAGACCCAAGCGCAATGTCGACGTCGAATGAGGATGATTCCTTTGCCAATGCCACTCCTGGCTCTGTGGAGCAGACGATCGGTCGTCGGTGGCTGGATGAAGGACAGACAAAGACCGTTGAGGCCATGACGAGGGGCTTCGAAGACTCTCATTGATGCTTCGTCGACAGGAAACATTCGGCCGATGTGGGATCTGTACTCGCGGTAGACGACGCGGCACCAAAGCTCAGATGACGACTGACTACGATCGTCCTCTGGCGAATGAAACACGAACGATGGCAGACGATCAGCGGTGTCCTCTGGCGAATGAAACAGAACACAACTCGTCGTCAATGACTGACTATAAAACTATGGAGACAGTTGCTCGAGTTTATCAATCCCTGCAATTTCAAAACCTGTGAACCGATTGACTTCAAAACTGTCTGTGTATCTGTCTCTCTGTTTGTCTGTTCGTCTGTTGCAGTGTCTATGTGTGAATGACTGCGTGTAAGTCGAAGTAGATGAAGAAATATTTATATAGAACTCCACTGTCTAAGGCCTATCATGCTCTAGTGGTGCCAGTCCAAGTGTGGCTAAAGGAGGGTGGCGACGCTAATCAGGTTATGGCAAAGCGTCGTTAAACAGTAACTAAAGAAGGCAGAGTGCCATTGACCGATACAGCGAAGACACATTTGCAGTATGCGCTCTTTTAACATGTAAGAATGTTAAACCTAATTATGGTTTAGTTTTAATTAGTTCCGTTTTTATTTACACCTAGTTTTAGTTAGATCAATTATATTAATTAATTATATACCGCCAATCTGTTGTGAGGAGAACCGACCGTTGATGTTAATGGCCCAGTGGTAAGGGTTGAGGCAGATGCGAGATTCGCTCCTGATGCTGGTGGCGCACCCTGGCGTCGGCAAAAGACGACACTCCTCGGTCGCCATCATCGGCCACCTCCAGAGACGACAGCTGAGGACATGTCCTTCTCCTAAGTCTCCTACAGACTGATCAGTCTTTGATCTAGGGTGATCAGTCCTTGATCTAGGGTGATCAGTCCTTGATCTACGGTGATCAGTCCTTGATCTACGGTGATCAGTCCTTGCTCTAGGTCGATGCTGTCCCTCAAGGAGCACACAGCGGTCTTCCAACTGGTTATCGACGACCTTCAACAGGTCGTCCAGCTGGTCGCAGCTCAGGCGTTTCAGAAGTAACTTGAACGACGATCTAAGCTGACCAGATGCTTCCGGTGAAAGTCTTCGTCTGCGCCAGAGACGCTTCGTTAGAATCCTTCGCCGCAGAACTTCAAACATGGCGACTTCTCAATGTCACGTGACACAGTCGGTTCATTCATTTAGCTCCAGCAGATCAACCCAGCGCAACTTTAATTGGACTCGCAACCGTCGACCTTACGCACTGAGTCAACTCGTAATGTAAATCCCGTCTTACGTGATGACGTAATCAGCGTAACGTAACTGATATTCCAGTTGTTGACGTCTAAGACATTATTCGTAAATCGTCGTAAAGTAATCTTCGATAGTTAAACGATCATTAAGACCATCGCAGAAACCGGAAATTCAGGAAAGATGCACGAAATCTAGAAGACACGTTTTTATGATTCAGAAGAGCTTTTTCCAATCGATCGGTGACAAGAGTTAATGTGAGTTGCAGCCAATAGGAAGTCTGAAATTTTGAAATGTTGCTACGTCTAATGTAGGCCTCGGCGCTCAATGTTGGGTCCAAATATTCACCAAGTTGTAAACTTGCGTTTTTCTTCTATCAGTGGATTAGCGCCCATCTCACTGAATCACCACAATCTACTAATCTTCGCCAATGTGAAGAAGATCACGATTAGGGCCTACTGAAAACGTTGTTTATCTTTAATATGGAAAAAACTTCATCGACGTCTTCATCTGATTTCAGAAGATCTGATGATCCCTCGTGGAAGACAAATCGCATAAGAAGACACTGATGGCTTTAGAAGAGACATCTTCTGAAAACGGTATATCCTATGAACTTCAGATACAACCTGCAGCTAACCCAACGCGCATCGACTGCGAGGAGGAATGGAAGGAGTCACAGCAGGTGTGCTCTGATATTTATCCGCCCAAGGCAGACCGTTGCCCAATGGGCGCCAAACAGTCTACCGATCCAGAGGGCCATGACCGATCCCACAGCGCAGAGGAGGAGACACAGGTATTCACACCAGCAGCACGCCGCCCTCCCCCAATGGCCCGCTCCAACCCACCGTCTTCGAATCACGCGTCTGTCCGTCCGTCCGTCTGTCTGTCTGACTATCTGTCTGTCTGTCTATCTGTCTGTCTGTCTATTTCTACATCGTGAACATCTGGCAGATATTCCGCGAGGTTTTGATCAAGACTTCGAGACTTATAGTCGCCAAAGATACTATCAGATGAAGAATAGTGAGACAGATCACCACACAAACGCACACGCACACATACATCCACACACACATAAACATACACACTCACACACACACACACACACACACACACACACACACACACACACACACACTATTGCATGGCAACAAACTCATGCACATGTAGACGAACACTTTAAGATGCGTTATGATTAGATTATCATCATCGTCGTAGTTGACGTCGTTGTCCAAATCAACAGTTGCCAACCGTTTAGTGGACATGATCGGTTCTCCAATATCGTCGGTCAGTTGTCAAGTCCAGTGCTCCTCCTCCTCGTCCTCCTCGTCCTGTTCCTCCTCGCCCTCCTCCTGTTCCTCCTCGTCCTCCTCCTGTTCCTCCTCGTCGTCCTCCTCCTCCTGTTCGTCCTCGTCCTCCTCGTCCTGTTCCTCCTCGCCCTCCTCCTCCTGTTCCTCCTCGTCCTCCTCCTCCTGTTCCTCGTCCTCCTCCTTCTCCTCCTCCTGCTCTCGTTCTCAGTCCATCAATTTGACCCATAGCAGCAAGAGAAAGATGCGTAAGAGCCAAGAGATGGTGAGACCACGACGCACTCGATTCATCTTTGCTCAACATCAGAATCAGAATGGGATCTCTGTTGGAGTTCAAGATGACGAAGATCTGGTTGTTGAGAGGATTAGCGGTGAGGGGTTGCCACGTGCTTTGTCAGTGTGTGTGTGTGTGTGTGTGTGTGTGTGTGTGTGTGTGTGTGTGTGTGTGTGTGTGTGTGTGTGTGTGTGTGTGTGTGTGTGTGTGTGTGTGTGTGTGTGTGTGTGTGTGTGTGTGTGTGTGTGTGTGTGTGTGTGTGTGTGTGTGTGTGTGTGTGTGTGTGTGTCCGAGTCGCATAGCTCCGTTAACGAGGTGCTCAGGGTTGTAAAGGTGGTTGATGAACGGCTGCTCCTGATCGATGAATCGATGAACGAACAGAGACAGAAGATGACATTGGAGATGACATTGTTGACTTAAAGCAACTGATGACGTTTCCTCCTTCAGATAAATCAGACGATTCTGATGTCTGTCCTTCTCTGTCCTATTGCGTCTACGTCTGTCTGCCTTTCTGTCTGGCTGTGTATTTGTCTCGTCTGTCTGTCTGTCTGTGTATGCCTCGATCTGCTCGGTGTCTGCCTCGATGTCTGCGTCGATGCCTGCGTCGCTTCTTCTGTTTCGTGTTCCCTGAGGGAGTCGTCCAATTAATTACCAGCTGGCGACGAAAGGTCTCTTCGAGGACTATCTGCCTCCAACTGCCAATCACAACCACCCACCGCCACTCCCCACACCCCATCTTCCCACTCTTCCCACAGATCTCTGTCTATGTGTCTGTCTCTCCGTCCGTCTGTCTGTCTGTCTTCATTCATTCATTCATTCATTCATTCATTCATTCATTCATTCATTCATTCATTCATTCATTCATTCATTCATTCATTCATATTCGTTCGTTCGTTCATGCATTCATTCAACCGCGCCGACGTTCCCTCTGTCTCTCTGTCCATTTGTCACTCTATCACTCTGTTCCTCTGTCACTCTGTCTCGCTGTCACTCTGTCCCTTTGTCACTCTGTCCCTCTACCTCTCTGTCCCTCGTTATTTGTGTATCTGTCATCTTCTAGAATTTCACTTTGTCATCTTAATAATAATTTCTCCAACTTTATTAATTATATCATTCGGAGATATGTTACATTTGAGATTAGACCCACCTTTGGGTAACTGAGTCTGGGAGTTTGGAGAGGAGACGTTACCCACCCTGCCAGGAAAGAAAACCCAGACAGTTCAGTTAGTTGACTTTGACCCTTACTCCTATCCAATCCCCCACCGGCGCCAACGGAGGCGTCGTGTGGTCTGCCTAAATTGGTCGAAACCCTCGAGGGATATCAGGCTCAGCTGGACCCGGGTTCAATCGCCCGCGACCCTGCCTTTGACGGAGGTCACCTGAGACGGGAGAGGGGTATTTAAGCTTTGACCCTGGCCTTGCGATAATTACGACACCGTCTAGAAAAACGGTTGGGACAAAGAGGTAGAAAGATGGAGGTCAAGAGGTTAATGATTGTTACAGGTCGATTCGAAGACAGGAAGAGAATACATGGACAGACGGACAGACAGCCAGACGGTCAGACAGACAGAGTCAGACAGACAGTCGGTCAGACAGACAGACAGACGATGGGCACAGGTGTTAGAAATAGTTCGGCCAGCGTGGACCTATACAGATCAAGCGTGGAGGCGTCTGAAGCGCGACATCTGCTGGCCTATAGCATAGCCTTCACGGTCGATTGATTTCCACGTCTCTTAATTATTAACGTATTCAGAACAGATCTCACTTAAACTCATCTTGATGATGATGATGATCATTATCATGATTATGACATCACCATCATCAGTCATCATTATAATCATCATCGCCATCTTCAAACATATCATCAGCAGCCGTTGTTTTCATCTGGTTGCACAGCTGTTGCAGTTGTGGAGAATGTTGAAGTTCACGTCAGTGGAGGTTTTCATCGTTTATTGAAAATATGTCAATCTTTGCAACCAACATTGCCAACAATTCATGCAGTGCTTAACGAAAATTAATATAAGCGTCTGTTACGGATGAACTTGTACATGCTACTAAAAGTTTTTTAAACATAAAGATATTTGCATAAACTGGTGTCAGTAGAACGTCTCCCCACACAGGCGGTTCGTTTCTTCCATTGGATGATGCTCCTGAAAGAGTAAATTTGCAAAAATGTGAATTTGTTTTAGCGAACAGTGACAGGCATTAATAGACGTTACCATGGGAATGGAATCAGAAATGTATCCTAACGCGTGCGGCGGAGGAGGAGGAGGAAGAGGAGGAGGAGGAGGAGAAAGAGGAGCTGGAGGAGGAGGTGAAAGGGGAGGAGAAGGAGAAGAAAAGGAAGAAAAAGAAGCGGAAGATGAAGATGAAGAAAAGGGAGGGAAAAGGAGGAGGAGATGAAGAAGGATGAACAGAAGAAGAAATACCTCCACGTAAATATTCACGTAAGGGTTATGCGTATATTTTTGAAAAGGAAGCAGTCAGCCACACAGAGGAGGAAGAGGACAAATAGGAGGTCTAACAGTAACACATTGCAGATGAAGAAAAACAGATGGACAGGAAGAGGCTATAGAAAAATAGATGACAAGAAAACGAAAGTTAAAGGAGAAAGAAAGAGTCCTCCTAGGAAGACCGTTTCTTTATCCGATAAAATTATAACTGAAGTTACGGTCATGCCGCCATCTGGCGAATATCGTTAGAAATGGACGGAGACAGTGACGAATATGCATGAGCACTGCGGATTGACCCCACCGTACCTTATGCAGGTCTGGCGCCCAATCAGTTATCGCGGAATCAAGACAGAAGCTGAAAACGGAAAAACAATAATCATATTAATAATTCGGGCAAAGTTATTTGAAAGAAGTTATTAAATACTCGACAATATTAAAAACTTGCTATGAACAACTGAACAACAGTAAAAATGGTTAGGAGCAACTGAGCAACAGTAACAATTGTTAGGAGCAACCGAGCAACAGTAGCAATTGTTAGGAGCAACCGAGCAATAGTAATTCCACTGGTTCAGGTCAGGAGCACCACTGCCGAGTTTTTTCTAGAAGTATAGGCCTAACAATCCTCCTTATTTTATCCGCTTTACAGCTTTTTAACATTCTTTATCTCCCGTAAGCTCTATAAAAACACACAAAAACAAGAAAGTATTTTAAACTATTTTAGCACCATAGCGTTTTTCTTTTCTATATATTCTTTATTCTTTAATCCATTAATCTGTTCAGTCCTTTTCACCAACTGTTAACTGATTTACTACCAATTTTTGTAATCACTGTGCAATACCATCGCGTCTCTGTCGACGGGAATTTTTCAATAAACGAATATTTTATCGACTTATCCGAGTCGCCTTTAAGTTCAGAGCACGAGAATGCGTGACAGATGTTAAACGGCTGCCAACCTTATAGCAGCATATAATCATTATTAGAGGGTTTACAACAAACAGAGCCGTACACTCAACTAGACACTGATGGGCTATATAAATGATCCAACTCAAAAGCTGCTCAGATGTGAATTAATTAATCTGTGATTCCGTGAGACTTTAAAACAATTTGGCAAAGCAATCGTCGACGGAAACTCTGCTCAGTCTGTTGTATAGCGCCACCTAGCGAATGAATTCGATAAACTGAGTTTCGAACCTTTGACCAAAAGGTTCGGAATTCGTCCTTGGAAATCGATCCATTGCCTGAAAGAGAGAGAGAAAAAACGATTCATTGTCACAATATCGAAAAGGATTTAATCGTTCTTTTAGTGTGCGTTACATATTTAGTATTAATTACTAAATAGCTAAATTATTCGAAGTACTTCTGTTTATTAGAAAATTGGATCCAAAAGATTGAATGAATAATTATGATAATTGTTCGAAGGTAAAACAATTCAGAAACGAAAAGACAAGAGAACATAGATACTATGGAAGAGAGGAAGGAGACATAGACAGAGATATAGGGATATAGACAGACAGGCAGGCAGGCAGACAGACAGAGACACAGACAGGCAACAAGACGGGGGAACACATAGACATATAGACAGACAGACAGAAAGACAAGATAGAGAACCTTACAGACAGACAGACAAACAGACAGACAGCCAGACAGACAAGGCAGAGAAACATATAGACAGACAGACCATCGCCGTCCATTTGGATGAAGAGTTCTTGGAATGAGCTGCTGGATATTTCGTTGCTTCCGTTCTTATGTATCTTTCCGAATGCGTTCTTCGCTTGTGCTTCCGTCGCATGGAACTGAGTGGCGCACTCCTTCACCCACTCGCACTCCGAAATGCCGCCGCTACCTGCAACAGATAAATTAGGAGCAATTCAACAACCCTTCGGATAAATTACTGAAAATCATAACCAGTGAATGCAACTAGTTTTTCACGTATACATCAAAGCCTCATCTCCTAACAGTATAATCAGTTTAATCAGGGTACCAGCTTAAGCACTTAAGCACGAGCGCTGCGTCGTATCAGAAGGGTTGTCCAGAGATCGATGTCTAGAGGAGGTCAGAGTCCGGTTGTCAGAGGGACCAGGGAGAGGAGGCAGCTAAGGCGGGTTTCGTTGAGGACGAGAAAGCTTTGAAGTCGGAGGATTGGATGGATTTGGGTAAGAAACCTTGAAGAAGTATGATTTTAGTTAGAAGTGGATACTGATAGCCTCTGGGGTGATACGCCCGAGGCAGGTGATGGTGGGAGAATGATGGTATTAGTGAAAGAAATGAAAATATGCGGAATTCAGAGGGAAGTTCATTCCATAGTCGAGGTGCAGTGTGGTAAAAAGAAGAACTTGAGGCCAGTATAGTGACTGCGGACGGGAGAGAGAGACGCGAGGATGAACGGGTATAGACCGCGGCGGCTGGAGGGTGAAGAGTTCGCGAAGGTAGTGTGGCTGGGAGTATTGTGGGAGTATTGTAGCGAGTGTAGGTTAGCGATAGGACTTTGAACTGAATGCATCTGTCTGTCTGTCTGTCTGTCTGTCTGTCTGTCTGTCTGTCTGTCTGTCTGTCTGTCTGTCTGTCTGTCTGTCTGTCTGTCTGTCTGTCTGTCTGTCTGTCTGTCTGTCTGTCTGCGAAATCCCGGATCCAGAACCTGTTGTTGTCGTATTTATAGACCTAAGTTCGTGTCCTACTTGTGCCGACTGAACCGAGTAGACAACGACAACAGTTGAGACGTAGCTGAACAACAACAGCAACCGTCCTGGGGTCGACCCACACTTCCTCATCTGAATAGTCCCGGCCTTATACAAAGGGAGCCTATCTGTATAGAGACCTGTTCTATCCGACAATTGCATTGCCTCGTCACGCATGAAGGCTGACTTTGGTCCTGTCGTGTGAATTACGAACGATTTCGCCGAATATCACTCATACACCATTCGATCTTTTTCCGAAATGACTAACCAGATGACGAAAACACTTTTTACACAGATATATACACGAGAACCGTATTGCGTTAGATAAATTCTCTGATTTTATTATCATTGTAGAATTTGTAGTGAGAGAGACGGAGAGAGAATAAGTGAGTAGGTGAGAGAGAGAGAGAAAGAGAGAGAGAGAGAGACAGAGAGAGAGAGACAGAGAGAGAGAGAGAGACAGAGAGAGAGAGAGACAGAGAGAGAGAGACAGAGACAGAGACAGAGACACAGAGAGAGACAGAGACAGAGACAGAGACAGAGACACAGAGACCGAG
>OY744609.1:69641486-69693986 GCA_963556255.1 Allolobophora icterica | reverse complement strand
CCCGACTACAGCATTTGATACTGTGTCAGAGTTTTCACGCCGAAGCGCCACGAGCAATTGCGAGTGAAGGACTTGCCCAAGGTCCGTATGCAGCGGCTAGAGTGGGATTCGAACCTGCAACCCTCTGGTCACAAGGCGCCGAACTTGCCACTGAGCCACCACGCCCCACAAATATGATATGATAGGCTAGAATACAATGCAATACAATGAAAATGCCATTGTATGCCATAAAATACAATACAATGTACTACAGTACAATGGAACGCAGTGAAAACCTTGTGTTTTACGGAAGAAAATATTACAATCTTTCAACTTCAATCTTTACCCAAAAATTTTATAATTTGTTGCGAAACGACTCAACTTCTGAGCCAACGTTGCTCATAAGTTACACGTGTCTATATAGTAATTATTTTTGGTTAACAGAATTTGCCTGACATAATCAACGACTGAGGCAGATCATTCTATTGGCAGTTGAACAGAAAAAGGTAGGAAATGAAAGCCATGGCAAACATGATGCTTCTGCATGCGACTGTTTAAACGATTGTGTTTACAAGTCTTCTTCATTTAAAAAACATTGTTTTATCTTCTGTAGGTTCATCGAACGTCGTCGTTGACTCCGACCAACGTCTAATGATCGGCAGATCACCAGCAGCAGCAACTGAAGCCAAAGTCTGGGTAAACAACAACATCAACAACAACCACTGTCACCATCATCGTTTACTGCAGTTTACAATGAACAGAACAAATGTCCAAAACCATCAACAGCCAACAGAATAACTTAAAAACAATTAGAAACTGGGACAATCTAAGGTTGTGTCTGATATATGCTCACATGTGCTGGAAATTATTTGAGTTGAGTTGGCTTCAACTCAGAGTGTAATTGTAATTGTAATTAGTAACTTCCATTGTGTCTAAAGCACAAGGCATCAACCGATGGCACACCAAAACGAAGCCATGATCACTTCAATATCTAGAAGATCAGTGCTTAAGACAGAGAAGGCAGTCTATGATTGTTGTGATTTTGAGATAAGTTTTAAGTTGAGAACTAAGTAACACAAGCGACTGAGCAGAGCACACATGCAGATACATATAAGATGTAGATGAGTGTGTGTGTGTGTGCGTGTGCGTGTGCGTGTGCGTGTGCGTGTGCGTGTGCGTGTGCGTGTGCGTGTGCGTGTGCGTGTGCGTGTGCGTGTGCGTGTGCGTGTGCGTGTGCGTGTGCGTGTGCGTGTGCGTGTGCGTGTGCGTGTGCGTGTGCGTGTGCGTGTGCGTGTGCGTGTGCGTGTGCGTGTGCGTGTGCGTGTGCGTGTGCGTGTGCGTGTGCGTGTGCGTGTGCGTGTGCGTGTGCGTGTGCGTGTGCGTGTGCGTGTGCGTGTGCGTGTGCGTGTGTGTGTGTGTGTGTGTGTGTGTGTGTGTGTGTGTGTGTGTTGGCATCTATTAATCTAGATCTATATGCATACAACATTTTCCAGTCATCATCGTCATTATCCTTTACTATAAATAATAATTAATCTCTCTTTAAATTAGGGGCTTGACTCCTTTGGCAGCTCTTTCCTTGCGCACTTCAGTCGGAAGTCGGATGATATGGCGATGATAACGACGACGACGATGATGAGAGTAATGATAACGGCGATGATAATGATGATGAGAGTAATGATAACGGCGATGATAATGATGATGAGAGTAATGATAACGGCGATGATAATGATGATGAGAGTAATGATAACGGCGATGATAATGATGATGAGAGTAATGATAACGGCGATGATAATGATGATGAGAGTAATGATAACGGCGATGATAATGATGATGAGAGTAATGATAACGGCGATGATAATGATGATGAGAGTAATGATAACGGCGATGATAATGATGATCAGAGTAATGATAACGGCGATGATAATGATGATGAGAGTAATGATAACGACGATGATAATGATGATAAGAGTAATGATAACGGCGATGATAATGATGATGAGAGTAATGATAACGGCGATGATAATGATGATGAGAGTAATGATAACGGCGATGATAATGATGATGAGAGTAATGATAACGGCGATGATAATGATGATGAGAGTAATGATAACGACGATGATAATGATGATAAGAGTAATGGTAACGGCGATGATAATTATATAGTTGAAGCCCTGCCGTGACTGATAACATTTTTAGTTTGAATCTATGACACGTGTCGTCCAAACGCGATGTACACGTCGTTGAAATCGTTGTCTCTATCTACCTAAAGCATTGGTCGATCCAGGAAAACATTACTTACAACTGATCGCTGCAACAACTCTGACCACGAACGATTTCTACGCTTTGACATGACATGTGCACGACGGAGGCCTACATATGCTTTATGGACGATTTATGGACCTTTAATAGTTTAGTGGGTCATAATTATTATTGTTTACAATATTTTCCTCTCTAGGAGCAATTATCGTGGCTGTGCTGTTGGTGAAGTCGTGAGAAGAAAATGATGAGAACCTTCGATGACGTCTGTCTGTCTGTTTGTATGTGTGTCTATGTCTTTCTCTCTGCCTCTGTTTTTCTCTCTCTGGATCTCGCGCTGTCTATCTTAGTCTCTCTCCATCTCTCTCTCTCTCTCTCTATCTGACTGTCTGTATGTTTCTTTCTGTATCTGTCTGTCTGTCTCTCTCTCTCTCTCTATTCCTATATGTATGTCTCTCGCTATATATAATACATATCTCTCTCTCCGTCTCTTTTACTATCTGTCTATATGTCTATATATATTATATGATATCTGTCTGTCTGTCTGTCTGTCTCCGTCACTTGCTCTGTCTTTCTGTATGTCTGTCTGTAGTATATCTCTCTGTCTGTTTCTCTCCGTCTGTTTTTCTGTCTGTTTCTATATATATATATATATATATATATATATATATATATATATACCCGCAAATAAATAGATGTATGATAAACCACGCACACACATTCTTACACACACACACACACACACACACACACACACACACACACACACACACACACACACACACACACACACACACACACACACACACACACACATACACAAGTGCACACACTCAAACACAATGACGTATTGAAGAACTTTAGCGCAACGACAGTTGATTCCTTTGGCTGACCGCAAATTAAAACCAGACTTCGAGGAGTGTTTGATTTAAGAGAGAGAGGAAGAATCATCCGCCTGCAGAGGTTTTTCATCTATCTATAGGAGAGACAACACTGCCGACTATCGTCGTCGGAAACTAGAGATCTTCTCAGCAGAAGCAGATCTTTAGAAAATGTGCCAATTACGAAGAGACTAGAATGTCTTCTATAAAATCATAATTTAACTTGTCAAATACTTGGCCCAATAATTCATGTCGGATGTTTCTTAGTTTCTGGATTTCGACGTTATGTTGTTCTTCACTTCAAAACTATAATGTCATAACTTTCCACACTGAATAGGCGTATACGGTCCTTAGTTAGTTTAGTAGTTTCCTTCTCATCGACGCTGTGTCATTACTCGCCCACCTCCATTATCCAGGTTCGAGACTGGAACTGTCAGAGTTCGTGCATTGTGATAGCATATAATTATATGTTCAGGATATTAACGTAATGCTAGTACATTAGAATACCTTAATTCCAATGTGGTAGCCTATAGATGTGAATATCGTGAACATGGTGAAAGTCATAAAAAGAAGGTTTTTAGTATTCCCCGTCTTTCTTTAAGTCGTTTTTATCTACATGAAATTGTCTCGATTAAATGCCATTAAAGCAAATAATTTATTTTGACCATTGAATGCGTATAGTATAGCAGGAGATCAGCTCTCGAAATTGGACAACAGCTGTAGGTCTATGAAATTCATTTCCGTTTATACGAGTAAGTGCATGGCAATGGATGTAAATGTACAGTTGATCGCATTAGAAACAAAGTCACAATGCAGATAAATCATCGAAATTACTTGACAAAGCCTTGAAAATGAAGTTTTAGTTCATTTTGTCCAACCAATATCGACGTGGTTAGGATTGGAAAGCAAGATATCTTGACTGCTCTATGATCAGGTACGATTTTCATCGCCAAGAAATGAGTCACCCCACGTTTTTTCCAAAGCTTAACCGAACAGAGGTTCTGTTTACAGAGACTATTATGTTTTTTTCCGTAGAAAACCTGCCCTTTGTTTGACGTTTTGTCAATGGCTGACGGTTTCATGAGTTGATCAATTGACGCAGGTTTTATTGTCAGTCAATATCAGTGACTGCAGAGGCAGAGCAATGTGGCTTCACGCCATCACTTCTATATGCATTGATTACGTCAACTAGTTAAACAGAGTGAGTTGAGCTGCACAGCTGCAGTGAATTCAGATTAAACCAGGAGAATGTGTAGCTAGGGATAAGCAGCAGGGACGTAACTAGCGTTGGGCTTGGGGGGGCTTAAGCCCCCCCAAACGAAGTTGAAGCCCCCCCAAACAAGTCAAGCCGTTGTATGCTTACGGCTAAAATTCGTATGAACACTGTATAAATGTTGCCATGTTCAAGGTTTAAGCCCCCCAAACGAAAAATCCTAGTTACGTGCCTGATAAGCAGAAGAAATACAAGCCACCATTTACGAGTAAAATGCTCGGTATATTAGGAAATTATAGTTTTATTGTATTGCATTGTATTTGTATTGTATTGTATTGCACAGTATTTGTATTGCATTGTATTTGTATGTATTGTACTGTATTGTACTGCACAGTATTTGCATTGTACATGTACTATATTGTATTGTTTTGTTGATGTCGTGCAAGAGTCTTAGTCAATCAAAACTTCTGCACATATTTCTGGTTGATTGTAAACATAAAATTTAAGTTTCTCATTCATGAGAACCTAATGAGAGGCAGAGCTGTCCTTGTTATAAACTGAATGATTTGATCCTAATCAACCGATTTACTCATCATCAGTCATTATCGTGTCCATCACTCGTCACATCAGACCTTCTAACTCATCTATTCGCTAGATGGCGCTACAGTCATTAGAGTTCGTCTCCTTGTATGCCTGTGTGAATGCTTGTATCTGTGTCTGTCTGTCTGTCTGTCTGTCTGTCTGTCTGTCTGTCTGTCTGTCTGTCTGTCTGTCTGTCTGTCTGTCTGTCTGTCTGTCTGTCTGTCTGTCTGTCTGTCTGTCTGTCTGTCTGTCTGTCTGTCTGTCTGTCTGTCTGTCTTATCTCTCACAATAGGACAATTGAGAGACAAAAGCCTCATCAACTGTTTGCGTTTAGTTTCAAGGATCAACAAAGTGACGTCATCTCCTAAGAAGATGAATGAATCCATCTCAGATATTTATACAGCGCTGTGTTAAATTCCGAGAGAAGAATCTAAAGAAAGAAACAAAGGAAAACATATGAAAAAGCCATAGTATAAAGATCTGCATCGGCCGGGAATCGAACCCGGGTCTCCCGCGTGGGAGGTGAGAATTCTACCACTGAACCACCGATGCTTTACAAGCGTTAGGTTGCTTCACCATATCATCATCATCACCACCACCACAATAATAATAATAATAATAATAATAATCATCATCGTCATCATTATCATCATCAACAACAACAACAACAACAACAACAAATCTAGCCTTTGAACCAGAAGAGAGTAAAGCCAGCGCACAGGTGACAACTGAAAATGGTTTCGCCAACAGTATTTCGCCAGGTAGCGCTGTGGTAGTGCCGGTCATGCGTAACACCTTGGCTATTCGATGCAGTCAACCAAGACGAATTCATTCAACCGAATCGCTCGTCCTACATTCGATCGGAGCACATATGAGACAGACTGTTATGTGCTCAGTGAAGCGTAACGATGCCTTCAATAATATCGTCGCACTTATAAAGACACAGACGGACAGACAGACAGACATTCAGACAGACAAACAGACAGAAAGACAGACAGACACACAGACAGACACACACACACATGATATCATTTTATTCTTTTTTTATCTCTAACTTAACATGACGACAGGTAGACTTATGAATACCAGAAATTAATCACACACACTTTCATACAATATATATTTATACATACAGTCTGATTCCATGGTTTCAGGTTACATGTATACAGAACGATACACATAATATATAACACACTCACCCATATATATATATATATATATATATATATATATATATATATATATATATATATATATATATATATATATATATATATATATATATATATATATATATATATATATATATATATATATATATATATATATATATATATATATATATATATGAGTGAGTGTGTGTGTGTGTGTTTGCATATAGAACCTTAATACCTTAATGAATAAAACAGTTAGGCAGCATAGAAGACATATACATATAATGCTTCTGTACAAATATTTATCACGCTTAACGCCTTCGAAGCGCAAGTACACATAATATATATATATATATATATATATGTATATATATATATATATATATATATTTACCGTTGTAAATATTAGGCTATAAAACTTACATATATATATATGACATATAGACTATGTATGTATGTATGTATGTATGTATGTATGTATGTATGTATGTATGTATGTATGTATGTATGTATGTATGTATGTATGTATGTATGTATGTATGTATGTATGTATGTATGTATGTATGTATGTATGTATTTATGTATGTGTGTGTGTATGTATGTATGTATGTATGTATGTATGTATGTATGTATGTATGTATGTATGTATGTATGTATGTATGTATGTATGGATGTATGTATGTATGTATGTATGTATGTATGTATGTATGTATGTATGTATGTATGTATGTATGTATGTATGTATGTATGTATGTATGTATGTATGTATGTATGTATGTATGTATGTATGTATGTGTAGGACCATTGATGTGATCCTTTCTTAAGTGTAAAATGGACATGTATGGAATCCTTTGCATAGACCGATGTCTTCAATGTTCCTATAACAATAGCCTCCTATGTTTGCTAATCATCGTTTTCTTTGCTCCATGGCTACGCAATTGATCTGTCCACGTCGTTGCTCCCTTGTAGAACAAACAAAGGAATGAGGGAGGAGGGCGTTGGGTGGGGTGAGGGTCGGTCGGTCGGTAGGTCTGTCTGTCAGTCCACAGTTCGATTCCATTCGATCGGTTGTTGCTTAGGTCCGTAGAAACATCGTCCACTCCTGCGGCGTCTCTTGCGTCTCAATTATACTAAAACGGCGCTATATAAAAGACGAAGACACACAACGGACAACAGGCAACAGATAGCAACCATAATCCAACAGGTATACGCTCATTACATTCATTTACCAATCTTTAAGTTATTTATTAGAAATATTTAGGTTTAATTCGTATTCTGATCGACGAGTTTTTTGCAATGCAATTGTTACTGGCTTTTGGTTTAAGGCTTTCGTACCATCTTATGCGGCGGTGAGTGTAGTATTACATTCACTACACATTAGAGATCTAAACTAATCTTATCTAGACACTTCTGTTGTGTCGTTTTCACTGTCGATGTTCACTATAAGTGAAACATTGGACCAGTCTATAGGAGGTATTTCCAACAGGTAATTCACCTATGTATAATTATATACCTAACCTTTTCTTACCTTGCCTCACAATATGACTTACTGTATACCATACATCATCTTACCTTACTATACCAAACGTTATCTTTCTTATAATTTATCCATACCACGTGATCTCTATCCCTTACTTACCCAAGTAACCTTAACTTGACTTAACTTACCTTGACTTAACTTAATGTGACTTAACTCACCGTGAATTACCTTATCTTGACTTACCATGACTTAACTTACCTTAACTTAACTTATCTTGACCTAACTTACCTTGACTTAAATTACCTTGATTTAACTTACCTTGACTTAACTTACCTTGACTTTACTTACCTTGACTTAACTTACCGTGACTTAAATTACCTTCATTTAACTTACCTTGACTTAACTTACCTTGACTTACCTAACTTACCTTGACTTAACTTACCGTGACTTAACTTATCTGCTCTTAGATGAGTCATCATTAACATCTTACCTGTAAACCTTCATAACTTGTCTTAATTTATCAGTGCTTGTAATACTAAGCAGATTACCATATATTCTGTGTACCCCTTACTTACCTCACTTACCTTACAATACCTTAACTTACCTACCTTTAGTTTGCTAAACATCATCATCTCACCTGTAGCCTATAGATTTACCTGTGCATGTGTCATTGAGCAGCAGATACCTTCCAATCAATCGGAGCAAGATGTCTGAATCAATGGCCCGTCGCCAGTCCATCTCAGCCCCACGTGAGATTCCATGGGGGGCGTCGGTCGGTGGCCCTCAGCCCCTCCACAGCTCCTCCGCTGGGGCCATGGGTCGTCGCATGTCACGTCGACAGAGCCTCGCTGGAAGTCACAAGACCGAAGTGTCAATGACGAAACCCCATGCAGCAGTCTCCTGTTGGACCCCTGAGAACACCTACCGCCTTGGTCCCTCACCCGGTGATGAGTTCAACCGGGAAGAGGTGGAGAAGGTCCTCAAGGAACTTCTGAACGCCTTCCTTGACGGAGAGAAGTACACCTACGAGAACTGCAGTCAGATGTCGCTCAACCTCACTGACGTCATCAGGCGTCGACTCAAGGAGATGAACTTCCCGCGTTTCCGGTTCGTCTGCCAGGTGATCATTGGTGAAGACAAGCATCAGGGTCTCGAGTGCGCCAGCCGCTGTATCTGGGATGGACAGACGGATAACTATGCCAATGTCTGCTACAGGATGGGAAACCTATTCGCTGTTGCCACAGTCTTCGCTGTTTACTTCGAATGAGAGAACGTACTCAGGATCATCCTATGATCATCTCATCATCATCTCACGATTATTTTCGTCGTCGTCGTCGTCATCATCATCATCATCATCATCATCATCATCACAATCATCATCATCACAATCATCATCATGATCGACATAAAGTGTAGGTAGCCATCTAACGAATAGAGAGTGACTCTGTGGCGTATGTTTGGTTTCAGAACCAATGGTCTGTGCTGCCATCTGACGAATGCAAATATCCTGCACCAGAGATGAACTGACGTTGCTGGAAATTTTATGATTATTTTCATGTTTTGCTTCCGAACCAGAATCCTGGTAAGGAAGCACTATGACGTCATATGAGAGTTGTCTTTGGAGATTCCTTTTCATTAATTATGAGTTTTAGATATAATTGCACCCGGTCTAAAATGTGATTCGGTCTGATGAGACTGAATTGCATTAGACTTACAACAGGACACAATTATTAATTAATTAATTAATTAATTAATTAATTAATTAATTAATTATTTGAACATCCCAACTGCCAGGTGTTTTGTCTGTCTAATTGTCTGTACGTTTGTCTGTTTCTATCTGTCTGATGGTCCAAGTGAGTTTTGAGTCCATTGTTACGTATGCCTGTAGGTCTTAGTTATTGAGAATCAATGAATGGCTGAGAAGGCAGTCAACCCTCTCTCTCTCCATCGCCTCCAGCGACACAAATGACTGACTCGGCAGTCAATAAACACAGATTCCTATATAGGGAAACAGAGAGATAGACGCACAGAGACAGTCAGTCAGACAGAGAGCGTTCGTTCATCTGATCACAATAGATATTGTTTCTCTCACAGTTGACATCATCTGCATTTCTAATGTTGCCCGGTCTAATTGTTACACTTCTGCTGACGATGTTCAGATTCTTATAAATCAATTGACATCGGATGTCTTTACCAATTGCCAAAGACACAGTCGCTCATAGGCGCCGACTCCACAGGGGCAACAGGGACGCTCGCCCCAGTACTCGCCAAGGTCCTGGGGCGAGAGTATACTTTCGCCCCAGTACATTTTTGGCCTTCATATTTACTGTTTCCAAGGGCCCAAAGCTTTTTACTAAAGAAATTTCATGTGCTTTTCCGTGTATGTCTCAGATTCTCTGCAGTCTGGAATAGCCTGCATGTATATGACGGATGCTTCATATGATACATGGTACACAGGCCATGTGGTGTCTACTTAGGTCACCGGGTCGCCGGGGTCGGAGTATTTGACCCGGATCGACCACAGTTAAAGCCCAGCTGTTCATGAGCCAGGTTCTCCCTTTCAGGCGTCTACCAGTGCGTACCCGGTATACACCTAATTTACGGTATATATATCACTCAGTTCCACAGCTAAGAAATGCCTGAACTTGTATCTGCCTTGTTCGTCTGTCTTTCGCGCTCTCACTTGCTTGCTCACTGGCGCGCTCTCTCTATCTCTCTCTTTCTCTGTCTCTCTCCTGTTTTCTCTCGCCCTGTCTCTGTAGCAGTCTGTCTCTCTCAATGTCTCTGTATACAAGCCTTGCGGCCTGTACACACTAGGCCCTACACTACACACGATGCATCTTCATTCTTCGGCCTCGTATGACTTAAAAGTAGTCTCTCTTGTTGCCATAAAGGTTACTAACAATAATATAGTAGTGTAGTGCTGTCATTACAAGATTTTCAACGAGCGTACACAGGTATAGCCTCAAGATGCACTTTCGAGTCCTTATAGTCAAATATAATGTTGCTATAGTGATATTAGTATTTAGTTACATGTAAGTAAACTGTTACTATTGCATATCTAATGATGAACTATTGAGTCTTTAGTTAAGTTTAATGTTGCAAGTGCAAATCTAATACTGATCTATCAAGTCTTTAGTTAAGTGTAATATTGCATATATCTAATGATGAACTATCGAGCCTTTGGTTAAGTATAATGTTATAATTGTCATGACGAACTATCGAATCTATAGTTAAATATAATGTTACCACTGCATATCGAATGATGTTAGATCGAATGCTTTTCATCAAATTGTATTACTACCCATGCAGGTGGCCTTTGATAGTGGGGTCTACAACACCTTTTGGGTCTCCTGTGTAGCCAGATTATGTTAACTGATTATATGCATTATATGTTTTTAACCTTGCAATGTTGGATAACCGAAATACTATACTATACTATACTATACTATACTATACTATACTATACTATACTATACTATACTATACTATACTATACTATACTATACTATACTATACTATACTATACTATACTATACTATAGGCCTACTATACTATACTATACTATACTATACTATAGGCCTACTATACTCTTCTTAGTTTAACTTGGAGTCCTTGGACTAGTATAACATAAGTTACTGGTGTCACCATTCATGCCGGCTGAGCTGGGCTTCGGTGGTCTAGCTACTATAGCTGCACAACTAACACAAATTGCACATGCTTAAATACCTAGCTTTTACATTTTGAGGTAAAGAGTTTTGGTGACGTCGTTGAGTTGCTGCAATCAGATGCCACGCTGAGTCATATGTCGCCGTCCCATTTTAACTGTACCTGTCACTACAGGATAACTCACTTACTTTTGCTGAGCACATTTCCCACCTCACCCGCTCCTCTTACTTCCACTTAAGGCTTCTCCGGGCTATTCGGCGGTCTGTCTCATCCTCGACCTTCACCTCAATTGTTCATGCATTCGTGTGCTCTCGAATTGACTACTGTAATTCTCTCCTTATTGGCCTTCCCAAGATCCGTCTTTCTCCTCTCCAGTCTATATTCAATGCTGCTGCTAGACTCATTTCCTGCCTCCCTCGGTTCTCTCATATCTCCACCTTCATGGTTGAACAACTCCATTGGCTCCCCCTCTCTCTGCCCGTATTCAATTCAAAGTGCTTATTCTTGTGCTTAAGTCTCAGCTGGGTCTTGCTCCACAGTACTTACGTGATCTGATTCAACGGCCTCATTCTGCAGCTTCGCTGCGTCCTCTCCGATCTTCTGATCGTCCTCTCCGATCTTCTGATCGTCTTGACCTCTGCTCTTAGTTCCTCGTGTCAGGACTACTATGGCTCAGTCCAGATCCTTTGCCTGCATCGGTCCCTCACTTTGGAACCGACTTCCTCCTTCTGTCCGCACCACCATTCTCTCTGGTAGCGTTGCTTCCTCCTTTTCTCACCTTAAATCCTGCTTTTTCTCTCGGGGTCTTGCGCACTGGGATCTCCTCTGAATGGTCTATACCGCGAGAGGCGCTTTATAAATGCCCACATACAATACAATACAATGTCATGTACTGCTGAAAGGACATTTTCTGGTCTTAGGCGACTGAAAACGTATCTGCGAAACACTATGACACAGACAAGAGTAAACGCCATTGCAGTTTTGAACTGTCATCGAGCGTATCCGGCAGCAGTGGACATTGACACAGTTGTCGATGAATCCATAAGTAAATGCACTAATGCACTGTTCGATAAAATACATTCGCCATGAAGTTGAAGTAAGTGTCTTACTGGCAAAGATTATATTTGTGTGTATGTAACTGCTATAACATCAGATTTATTAGTGAAAGTAGATAGCACTAGTTAGTAGTTACAAACTGAAATGTTTTTTGGTAATAATACTCGTGGTTGTTATGTGCTTGTCTTTATGACTGAGCAAAGAGGAAGCACTGTTGCATAGCATATTGCAGTTAGTCTTTTCCCAGTTGAAAGGGCGTAAGGAAAGAGGGAGAGGAAAACAGGGCAGGATAGGCGATGGGATCAGCCGATAACGGGATCATGGCAATGAAATTCTTGCCCCAGTACCTTTTACTAAAAGTCGGCGCCTATGCAGTCGCTCTTATACGGACTGATCTTCTGGATATTGACCTGATTACGGATTGGTTTTGGTGTGCCATCGGTTGATGCCTTGTTCATTAGACACCGGCGCAATAGAGATTAGTAATTACAATTACAATTAATGTCTCTTTGAACATGTGTATACACCTTTAACCCAATTGTCTTTCCTGGATTTCTGATCCATCCGATTTCAACCTAAACCTTCTCCACTGGGTTATGACTTTGATTCCACTTGAAGCGACGATCGATTGATGTCACGTGCATTAAAACAAGGGCGCTTTAGAAGTCATTGGATCAGATTAGATCAAACATTTGCTCCTCTATGAACGTATAAAGAAGCGTAATATTGATGTTAGGCTTCAATCCACTCTGATTGCTTTCATCCACCAGTTGCTATCTTCCGCTGGCGCTATCTAAATATTTTTTATCTTCTATATATATATATATATATATATATATATATATATATATATATATATATATATATATATATATATATATATATATATATATATATATATATATATATATATATATATATATATATATATATATATATATATATATATATATATATAGGTCTTCTTTGAGAGCCCTTATACATTCATGTGTGCTTATACATGTATTCATGAATATACCATGTTCGTAATCGTAATCGTAATCTCCAAATTTCTAAACCGCTACTTTGAAGCTATGCGAAGGGCACCAGATTATTCACGAGCGTTGCGTCGTATCTCCGGAGATCGATGTCCGGCGGAGGTTCGAGTCCGGTTGCCAGGGAGACCAGAGAGAAGAAGCTGAGAAGCAAGGGGTTAAAATGTATACAGCTAAGATACTGAATATGTATTCAGTATTTGCACATCTATGGTACATTATTCAAATAGTAGTTTTGCAAGTCAGACTGGAATCAAAATCAATTCTTTTGTTGAGAAAATCCAAAGATGCATAATTATATAGGGCCTACATGATACAGTCAGAGTAGACTCATGCTAAATCACACTAGCACAACTGATGGGGTTGGAAACAACAACCCCCACCCTGGTGTGTGCAATGAAGACTTAACTGTGGTGTCCTAAGAAAGAATATAGGGGGGTTGAACCCCAACCCCCGAAGAATTCCCACCCTATAGGACCGCTGATGCTGATGTGTTCTTTTCTCACCTTTTGTTTCCTCATGTTGATGTACGGAACACATCCATGCACACATAACGTCAGAAGGAGGGACACATAATTATAGACACCGGTAGAACGCAGACACATACAGAGGCACGCACAGAAAGAGACAGAGACAGAGACAGAGAGTGAGACAGAGAGAGGACTGAATAGGACAAATCATATACTGTAGACACCAACAACTCATTTGACTCATGCATTGGAAGGGGAGGGGATCCGATGCATAAAACGCACATAGGCCTATATACCATCGAGCCACTAATTAACATCTGTAGTCAGACCATCGCATATTATGATGATTATGAGGTGTGTGACTGCAGTGTGCTTCTCTTATAAAGAGTCATCATATCGTATACAATGCACGCAGTCCTCAGATTCATTTGCACATATCGACATATACCCACTGTTATGACGCAATTTTAAATACAAACACACACACACACACACACACACACACACACACACACACACACACACACACACACACACACACACACACACACACACACACACACACACACACACACACACACACACACACACACACACACACACACACACACACACACACACACACACACACACACACACACACACACACACACACACACACACACACACACACACACACACACACACACACACACACACACACACACACACACACACACACACACACACACACACACACCACGCACATATATACATATACATATACTTATTTATGTATGTATATACCAGTCTGTATATATAAATCGTTAAAAATTGACCATAGCAATGCACTCTCAACTTGATTGTCTGATAACTTTTATAGAGTCATTAAATCAATTTGCATCGCGGCCAAAACGTTGAACTGCGACTATATATATGTATGTATGTATGTATATATATATATATTTATATTTATATATATATATATATATATATCCGTGCATCATGTGTACACACGCTTGAGACACATTGTGAGGCATAGTGTTCTTAAGAAACATTTCAAAATGAATCGAAGTATACGCATAATAATAATAATGCAGTTCAATTATGCGAAATATTGTAGGCAGGTATTATAGGCCTATCACAGATCATAAGACCAGAATAATTCCAAGTTCAATTCTCCTGAATAATCCTCCATTGCATTTACACGTATACACCGTTGCATTTGGCTCTGCATATAGTTAACATTTCAGACTGTCTTATTAAGCGCGCGCATTGATTTAGACAGAAAGCCACGATATACGCGCTTTTTGTGAGAAAAGAAAAGGCGCTATATTAAGAGGATTGCTACGTAATATATAAATACCATCTTCCGCAGGGATCGCGGCTTGAGCTCCTCCGACTGCAGAAGTCCATTTGACTTGTTAGTGATAGCACAGACCGAGGTCTTTGCCTCTGCGCCTCTGAATAGTTGAGTGGCGCTTTGATAAATTAATGCACGAATACAATTACAATTACAGTACGTACATTAACACAAACATACATGCGTACATACAAACATACATTATGCAAGTTCCGTTTCTTTGGAATGTAAACAGTTACTTCAGACAAAGTGAATACATTGCAGTTAACGAACATTTCCAGTGAAATGGACGATGATATTATGATGTCATGTAATGTCATGTCATGTAAATCGATCCTCTGCAACATTTAATTACACTAATTATAACTCTTTGAATGGAAGCCCAGAGAAACGTTACATTATTAAACGTATAGGCTGCATTTAAACGACGGAAGTGCTGGACCACCTGGAAATGGAGTCTTCCAGGTGGAAAGTGAGTCTTCCAGGTGGAAGATGTCGCCTTTCCATTCTCCAGTCCATCTGTACCTCCTTTTGAAATCAGTCTACAATTAGTCGATTAAGACGAGATGCTATCACTGACCTCAGAAACAGATGTCAGGATGCGTATACGGACGGAACCAGCAACTATTCTTCGACACGCTTCATTGATTTGTAATTATCCAAGCGTCTCTATCTCTCTTTGTCTCTTTCTATACCTCTGTCCGTCTATCTGTCTGTCTGTCTGTCTGTCTGTCTGTCTCAGTCTTTCTTTGTGTCTTTGACAGTCAGTCTGTATCCTCGTTTGTCTCTGTCTCTATCCCTCTGTCTGTTTATCTGTATGTCTGTCTCAGTCTCTCTTTGTCTCCGTTTATCTGTCAGTCAGTCCCTCTGTCTGTCTCTATCTCTGTCTGTCTGTCTCTGTCTGTCTGTCTCTGTCTCTGTCTTTGTCTCTGTCTGTGTGTGTGTCTCTCTCTGTCTGTCTGTCTCTGTCTCTGTCTCTGTCTCTGTCTCTGTCTCTGTCTCTGTCTCTCTCTCTGTTATAGTGGATTGATGTTGCTTCAGGTCATTTAAATTTTTAAAAGTTAACGTGACTGTAACGATCGACAATAACAGTCGTGACAGAAGATTTTTTAAAGTTAACCTGGACGTTGTTCTGTGTCTGGCCGCAGTTGATTGTTGTCCACGTTACCTACCACCAGACATCACTGTGTGGTCACTGTCAATGGCTGCATAACTGTCTAGATTAAGACACCGTCCTTTATTACAGAAGTTATTCAATATGCCAGCAGACTATAGTCAAACTATGATCTATCGGCAGATTACAGAATTCAATTAGTTATTTTTTTATATTGCACTAACGATATCAAATCAAGTCCCACCAGTTGGAGGTGCTCGAAAGACAAGACAGCACAAAGCACTGACTGACCCATTGACTGGTTGGCTGGCTAACTAACTGATTGACTGACTGATTGAATAAATGAATGAATGAATGAAGTAATGACTGACTGGCTAACTGATTGATTGTATGACTGATTGCATGACTAACTGATTGATTGATTGATTGATTGACTGACTGACTAACTGACTGACTGACTGACTGACTGACTGACTAACTGACTGACTGACTGACTGACTGACTAACTGACTGACTGACTGACCGACTGACTGACTAACTGGCTGGCTGGCGAACTGACTGACTGACTAAGTTCTTACCTAGTTGCAGAGTATTAAATGAAAAGCTGTTTGTATATTGAATCAAAGCACTGAGTAGAGAAATCGCCGACGGCATCCATCCAGAGTTAAAGTGGTCAATTGAATATCTGAGCGAGACAAGACAGAGACTGGGCCTTGATCAGACGCTGCACTTAGTGACGCTTGGTCAGTTGTTGGATGGACATACTGACCACTTAGCGTTGGTGATACGAAATGCAGAACTGGTCAGCTTTAATCTCGCCGCCTGCAGAGACTGACCGCAGCGGTCATCTGGTATGACCAGGGGCGATGTAGAGAGAGGGTCGTCACCCCTCGGACCTCGGCCTGGCATCTGGTCCTTCGTTGCTCCAGTTCAAACGGACCTTAGGGTCTTCGGACATTGGGGGTCTGTGTAAAGGTCTCGACCAAGGACTAGAGAGATTTTAAACAACTGACACCTGTTTCTATAAACAAGTGATCGTTAAACGATATCTGTTTAAACAGAGCTTTACGGTTAGGTAATGAATTCCCATACCAACAATAACAATATAATTAATTATTAATTAATCAGCCAATTAAGCACCCATAATAAATTAATTAGTTTTTCACTTAACTAATTACGATGTATCCAGTCATAGATAACCACAGACGTTTTGACTGGCTCTGCTTAGGCTGCAAGATATAGGCCTAGATTAGCATTTGTCTTACGGAAGCGAAGTTAACCGAAGTCTTATGATCCTCTATAGATGAGGGAGATGACATTCGCAAGAAACTCTACCACATGTGATGAAAAACTAGCAAAAGAAACGGAAGTGCAGTGAAGGAGGAGGAGTAGAAGGAGGTGGAGGGGTAGAAGGAAAAGAAGAGGACTTCAGAGAAGGAAGAGGAGGTGGAGAATGAGAAGGAGGAGAATGAAGAGGAGAATGAGAAGAATGAGGATGAGAATGAGGAAAATCAGGAGGAGTCATATAATGAAAAGTTACAGAATTAGGAGAAGGAGTCACAGTCAGAGAATGAGAGGAGGAGGAAGAAGAATAATGGAACGGGGAGGAGAAGCCAGAGAAGGATGATTCAAAGAAAGAGGAGAAGGAGTTACAGACGGAGGATAAGGAGGAGAAGGATAAAGAGGAGGAGGAGGAGGAAGAGAAGGCGTCAGAGAAGAAGGAATCATCGACATTGTGATCTTCTTTTCATTTGCCTTTTTTTGGAGAGCAGTTTTGATGATTGTCATAACCGTCCTTTAAGAAGATTCTGATCGATTGTAAACATTACATCATCATCATCATCCCCACGACTGTTTCTTAATGAAGGAACATCGACTGCCAGTCTCTGGTTAGTCACTCCCTCCATACACCACCGATCACCTGCCACGGCCTCCATCACCCAACCAATCATCTCGACGCGTTCTACTCCATCCAGCCTCCTAGGCCCAGCCTCCTCCGCAGCCACGCGGCACAGCCTGCACAAGGAGGCGGGTCAACCACGCCCCTTGCTCGGTCGACCGCTGATGCTCGCCTGGGAGGACAACAAGGCAACGATGGAGGACGAACTGAGGCTTATAGGGATCATGGACGATCGTTGGTTGAGACGATGATGACTGTGGCTTTGGCGGAAGTAGGTCTTTAATCGGACTAACGAAGGCAGATCCGTTAACCGCTCGAGGCGACTCGGAGAATTAAAACGGAGACGACGACCACAGCCACACGCACACACAGCCACACACACTGAACGGCAGTTCTAAGTTGACGCTTCCTAAGAAGGTGACATCATAATTCATCGGATAAATATAGGACCCACTGCAGTACAGAAGGTTCGCCGCTGGATTATTATTCCCTTCGTCTGAACAGCGCCAGCTAGCGGATTTATTTTGAGGAGAAGGAGGAGGAGGAGGAAGAGGAGGAAGAGGAGGAGGAGGAGGATGTCTTTCTTATCACTGGATACTAATAATTCCTGGCAACAGGTAAGATTCAATCACTCATTAGCTCACACACTCACTCGCTCACTCACTCACCCACCCATTTGTTCACTCGATTGCTCCCTCGCTCGCTCGCTCGCTCACTCACTCACTCACTCATTCAATCACTCATTCGCTCAATCCATCCATCCATCCGTCCATCCATCTATCCATGTATCGAATCATCTATCATTGCAAGATCTAAAGTTTGAAACATTTTCCAAGTGAGTTCATTTGCCCTTTTATATACTCCCCTTTGTCTTCTTGGTTGAAAGAGTGGAATAACCATCAGCTACGAGTAATTAATTTCTTAGAAACTAATTATTACCTAATCAATTAGCTTGGTAGCTAAATCAATTTCTAATTAATTAGTAACCGAATTTTTTAAATTCTAATTCTAATTCTTATTATAAGGATGTCGAATTCTAATTGAAATCTCATAATTAGCGCATAATTACCATTCATACATTATTTCCTTATTTACTTTTTGCTGGATGATTCATTTTAACTAATAAATTTTAACAAATGTTTTAAGTCTTTAGTTGTTTATGATATGTTTAAAAGAAGAATTGCTTTTAGTTGTGACACATTTTTCTTAAATAACTCAATACATAAACGAATCCAAAAGTTAAGTAAAATCAATTGTAAAGTGGCTGTTTTAGCACTGACATTCTTAGCTTCTGGCAAGAAACTAATATGAGATTTCTGAGAGTTTCCCAAATAGGCCTACATCTGAAATATCACGCTCTTCCTGCAACATTAGCATCAATGGAGCGAACTTTTGTGTTGCAGAATTTGTCGCAAACGGGCGAAGACATAGGCTTGAAGACAATGCTTTAGAACTCGTGATTTAGTTGCAAAGTGCAACTCCGATTTCTTATTAATAAGCACATTTTCCACAATAATAAGAAAAAAATTGGACGAAGACCATTTTGAAATTTGAGTTATTTTATTTCTCTAATAGGCCCTACATGTAGGTTTGAAACGCCAATCTAGCAAACTACAGTTAGTGTCGTTTTGTATTTCTGACGTCAGCAACTAACACGAATGAATTAGCGGAGTGCTAATTATAATTGTACTTAATTAGTTTTCTAAAAGTGCTAATTATGATTCTAAATTACGAAATTCGAACTAATACTAATTCTAATTAATTAGTTACAAACTCTTAATTACCATCTCTGATAGTCATGCATGTCAAAACGCTAACCAATCGTCATGACATCGATCGCCTGTAACGTGAAAGCACACGTTTTTCGTAATTCATTTGTACAATCGCTTCATATCATTGTTCTCTGCATTCCTTTCTTCATATATACTGCTAATTGTATTCTTTTCTATATAATTGTTCATTAAGCGTCATTTAGATGCCTTCGCCCGTAAACCGAGTTCATAGGGTTTACAGGTGAACGGATTCATAGGGGTTCCACGTGAGGTTGAAGGGGCAAGTGATGTAAAACCTCATGTACATTGAACTTCACCGAAATATTTGTCGGTCTTAAGTTTTATATAACTTTTTGGCAACTGATATTTGTCATCAACTGATTTTAAAGACCTTTCTACATAATTTACGTAGACTGATTTTGACGACCTTTTCAGATTTTCCATTTAATTATTACTGACTTAGTACTTAGTCCTTCCGGTGCAGGTCTGCACATCGGGCGACGCATCTCCTCCACTCTCAAGTAAGGTTTGTGAATTTTTTGCGTCGTTTCTGTTGCGAACGTGTTTTTACCCGGGTGGGTTGCAGGCCCACCGCGGTACCCTCCTCCTTTATCCTGGCTTGGGACTGCAGGCTCAGACCATCCGAAGATAATCTGAGGCGGAATTATAAACTGAGGCGGAGTTTTTTTAAATTATTACGAGTTTAGTAATCAACCGTTGAAAGACTTTCAGTGGTTAATTTAATGTCGAAAAGAAACCTATATTTGATATATATACTGTGCTTCTAATGACTTTAAGTTTCACATAATAGGCCCTATGTATATCTATAGACTAAAGTGATTAATTCTCTGACTGACTGCATGGATTTTGACGTCGCTTCTCAAATGAACTTTGACATTGCTATATATATATAGCATATATATATATATATATATAGCATATATACATATATATATATATTAGAGCGTTCATCGATTGATGTCTTTTTGCAATATTAAAACGGCGCTATAGAAGTTATTAGGATTAGATTCATTTCAAAGCATGGAAGAAGATATTCTTCGTTTTTGTTTCATACTTATTTTAAGGTATGCACATCTATATAATATAGGTATTCGCATATTAAAGCCCTAGGTTTTAGGTTTGGCGGTTTCCCTCGTAGAATGAAGTGACCAACGACTGTAGGCGGTTCAAGTAAGCATCTGTCGGCCAATGGGCGTTGATTTCATTTTGGTTTACACATCTTACAAGCATAGGCTGCTGAATTTAATTATATGCATAGCCTAGGCAACATCGTCCGCTTTGTGGAATGGAGGCGAGGCGCAGGGACGGTCGGTCGATCGGTGGTAGCCCCCACCCTAGGCCCTTCACCCTCCCTCTGGCCCTCTAGCGGTCGGACGGATGGATGGAGATGCATCGCTAGGGCAGACTAGACCCGACAGGGCATACCCCGTACAGGCCCTACCTCGATCAATTGACCACTTGTATATATATAACCGAGCTGTGGGTCGACTAATTTGTGTATACGAAAGCCAGGTAAGCTGGCTAGAGGTCATACCTGTACTTCTAGAATGTATACAAGTTGTTCCAATTATCCAAATTTACCCCCCCATACACTCATATTACTATGGAGTTCATTGCTATGAAGATACTTACAGGGTTGAGAAACAAGTCTGTAGTTTCTATATGCGATTAGATTGCCATGAACAAATACGAACTTACTATTGTGGTAGATGGCGATCAAGAGGAAGCCATACGGGCATTTTTTGCTCACAACAACTGGAATTTTGAAAAAATTGGTAATTATGAAGACGATGCGTATATATATATATATATATATATATATATATATATATACTGAAATTGTATAAATTGTTTTGTGTGGTGAACCCTGTACAAGTAGGCCCTATTGTTCTTCAGGTAGCGCTATACGTGCGCAAATAAGATTGAACTAAGATTTATAAATATTAAATTAAATTGCATTTATTATCCTTGCAAATATTTAGCTCAAACCATGCTATAGAAATACATAGTAATAATAACATCAGCAATGTTAGTATAATGACAACTGATGTGAACAGCAGTAACAGCAGTAATGATAATAAATGGCCAATTAAAAATGTAATTATTAAAATTACCATGATTATTATTATTACGATATGTAATAAGACAATAAACATATGCATAACCCAGCTAAGCTGTCGTTCAAGTCAAGTCGAAAGAGCTAATTGTATGTTGATGACATTATAAATATATCTCCAACCAATCGAAACTGCCTTTGTTCCAATTGCAGAGTTGGAACCACCAAAGAGAAGAAAATCTTGTATGGATGCCGCTTCGAAGGAGGTCTTGGTCGCGTCCAATGGAAATAGTACAGAGTCAGAAATTGAGGCTCAAAACAGTCATGACATTCAAGTGTCAGCTGATCATTTGCAGCTGCAGGGTGAAAATCATCAATCGGAAGGCGCCTGTCCTCTTTGTTTTCTCTCTCCGTGCGTGGGTTCTGCATCTCCAGGTTGGCTTGGCGGAGGACAAGCAGCGCATGCAGCTAACAGTCCAATACGAAGAGTAATTTATGGAAAATATTGGAAGATCATTTGCAACTTGGGTGGGTGGACGAGCCCATTATATCTGGCCAAGAAACTAACGGAATCGAACGGTGTACTTCACATGCGGGAAATAATGCCAGATTGCGTAGTGCGAAAAGTGAGATCGTTGTATCCGAATCCAACAGGCACGCCTTACATGGGCCACAAGTGGGAGTAACATTGATACTTTGGATAATTCGCCGGACTTTGTTTAGACAGAGAGATTTTTATTGTACACTTACTTTCTGACATAAAGCAGAATTTTATCGATTGTGAGCTGCTTATGTACACCTGTCATAGCTATGATTCAATGTAACATAACATTCCCCCATTTTAAATTTATATAGCGCCTCTTCAAGATTCCTACTCAGAGGTGGATTTAAACCTGAATTGCCCTCAATTGCTCGGCGCCACACGAAAACCACGTTACGGAGACTAGGTTTTTCATAAGTGCTATGTCAAATCAATTTTGCAATGGCCACAGTCCCTTGTCCGTTCAATCTTCTTTTTTTCTTGCTTGGATTAGGACCTCGTTGAGGGGGGGTAAGCCACAGATTCATTTTTATACAGATTGGAGCATCTTGTTACAGATCGGATGCCCTTCGTGGCATCAACCACAGTTTTCCGCTGTGGACCTAGTCTTGGTGATGAACACATGCCCGCTAGGCAGAGGGTCATCAGGCTTATTTAAATTGAGTCATGTGCTCCCATGTCACAAGGCTGTTATTGGATATTTGCAGCTTTTAGTTGTCAAGCAAAATGCCACTCTTTTTCTACAGTGTGCCCTACTAGCCTTGCCGCTGTTGGTCCGCGACTGCTTATTCGTCAGATATAACCCTGCTTATTTCGCAGCTGACCTCTATTTCTAGAGGTCGTTCCACTATCCGCCACCTGTGGACGCGTGTGATAGCAGTCAGCTCTGCCACACATTAGCTCTGCCACACATCTCTCTGTCCTATGCCAGGCCAAAATCCGGGGAGGTCAAGCAGAGTAGACAGCAGAATGCTAAGGTGGTTATGTGTAATGACGGTTGATGGTTATGTAGCACTGATATGTTTGATTTTAGTGTATCATACAATATTGTCACAGCTCTTACGGTTATTCTACTGTGTAGGGTGCATTGCTTTCATTTGAAAAGCTCTCACTGTCTCCTAATTGGTCGTCATCGGATTCGTCCGAAGAGATTTCACTCTGGCAGGTCTCCTTATCTGCAGAAGTTTCTGTCACAGACTCCGATATTGCTTTAGATGCTGACCACACGGCAATGTACAAATTCCAAATGTTCTCAACAAATACGTAGGTCTTGCGCCGATACACTTTTTTCCCGATTTGGCGACGTGGGTTTTTCGAACGAACAGTCGTGCATATAGACGTGTATGGTCTGTCGACGTGTTCGTTCCAGTCCAAGACAGCCAGATTGCTCCGCAGCTCGTACATTAAATTCCCGTAGTGTATCCGTTTATCCAGATAGATCAGACAAACGTTATTAAAACTTTCCACATAAAATGTGTCGTGGCCTTTGACATAATCTTCAGCGTGCTTGTACACTACCAACGACCGAAGAAAGTCCTGGAGCATTGTAATTGCAGCCTCATTTGAAACAATTCGAACTTCAATCATATGCCCCGGCTCTTTGCAGTGGGAAGTTTCATGGCACTTGCTGTGGTTGTTCTGAAAATGAGGGATGCATGATTCTATGAGCTTACGCAGGGTTTGGGCATCTCCATTGCAATTGTCCATACACCAATAGACGTGGTTTCGAATGGCAGCACCCTTGTCAGAAAGCTCGGGATGCCATGTTTTTCCAATGTTTTTTTGTGCTCCTTGCCCAATTTTTTTCACCCCGGCTGTTATAGGACGGGTGCAGTGCCAGCGGTCATTGGAATTCCTGGCTTGCTTCCTCTCACGTAGGCGCTTGTTGATTGTCATGTTTCGATCATGCACATGATGGGCAACTTTAATGTTGCTGAGATCCAGGCTCTCGTACATCCTGTCGAATCCCACTGCCTCGTGACGCTGTGAACAGTTATCATCATTCCCGTTAATGTGTTGAATATCAACGACTTTGTGAGTTTTCAACCCGATAGCAACATGGTCGGTGTGATAACTATTTCGTCTACAATGATGTCGTGCGTCAGTCATTATAGAGATAGCTCCATCAGGCGACAGTGAAGACTCCTGCGCTCTAGCGCCAAATATAGATTGCTTTCGCAGGTTCTCAGAAATGGCACTAAATGTAACCATATTCCTCCTGCGGAAAAGGTCTGACAATAGTCCAAACCGACTGAAGTCGCTAAAGCGCTCGTACTGTATGGGTGTCATACCAGAGGCCAGGTAGCTCAACATCACTCGGTGGTTGACTTCAAATTCCTTCCGCTCGCTGTCTATTGTGGATGAGGAACTCCACTGAAAGGAGTGTTTTTTCGCACACTCCATATCCACCGACAGCACATGACCACTGTGTGTCCATGACTTCACTGAATACGGCGTCACACATGTGGATGAATGTTGTGAGATTGTGTCGATCAACTGGGCAATGCTGGAGCACTGCCCAACAAAATTCTCATGTGCAGTCTCCAAAGCTGTTGCTGGAGCTGCTGATATTGCTGCTGTGACAGATGCTGGATCAGTCAGTGAAGTTGATTCACTTACTTCTTCCGTGACTGAAGACATCGTGAGTGTCTGCTGCGGATGTTGAGTTGCAGAAGAGAGCTTATTGGTGTCAACATCCATTATGACTTTCACCAGAACTTCTCTCAAACTTTTTACTCCCAACGCCAAGCGAATGTCCTCACATTTTTGCTCAAATTTAAGTTTATCACTGTCGGTTGTAAAAGTTAATTCAAAATGTTTCCTTACAGAAACGTAAGGGTAGCTATAACTCTTGGTAGATCCATCAGACAACCGTTTTTTAAATGTTCGCATGTTGCCAACTGCAACACCTGAAGTCGGTGTCGTTGGTACAGCGTAGTCTCCATCCATCTTTGGAAATAGTTCGATATAATGATACTAATATATGTCCACTAACGAAATACAATGTTATACTACTATAAGGTCCACTACTGAAATAAGATAATAATATAATATACAGACACGAGATATAAGCTGTATCGACTATGCGATTTAAAATGGCTATGAAGTGAAGAAATTACGAAGCTCAACTCTGCTGCAGCGAAATTCAAACTAGAATGAGTACTGCAAACCAAGACTCAATTGTGAAAGGACATTTCCTAAGTTCATTTCCTAAGTTCATTAGCATAATTTGGCATGTGACCTAGTCTCTCTTCCTTAGGCTGTATATTAGCATCTGATACTGGTGCAAATTCTTAGAATATGAAATACAGCTTATTGTCTTTAGTGTTCCGGGTATAATAAGGCAACGGTGACAGCATCAACAGCTGGCATTTATATACAGGTTTACGACCCAAAGCTCGGTTATATATACAAGTGGTCAATTGATCGGGGTAGGCCAGAGGGAGGGTGAAGGGCCTAGGGTGGGGGCTACCACCGATCGACCGACCGTCCCTGCGCCTCGCCTCCATTCCACAAAGCGGACGATGTTGCCTAGGCTATGCATATAATTAAATTCAGCAGCCTATGCTTGTAAGATGTGTAAACCAAAATGAAATCAACGCCCATTGGCCGACAGATGCTTACTTGAACCGCCTACAGTCGTTGGTCACTTCATTCTACGAGGGAAACCGCCAAACCTAAAACCTAGGGCTTTAAGCATGTATGAGTATATCTTGCAATACTTGATATGCATACTTAGTATTCTATACTTGTTGTCGCGACGTACTGATCCATGTATGCAGTTACATTGATTCTATTCATTTCGATTTAATCATATCGTTTATGTCGCATCCCCCACTCAGGAGATTTGCTGTGAGGCGTTCGCTGTAAATATATGTTAAGATTTCGTGTTTACGAGGCCGTTGGTTGTCGACTCGTTGTCTATAGTACATTAGACAACGACAAACAACACAGAAGTTACTTGTTGCTTGTATATACCTAACCTTAACTTACCTTAGCTCGCAATACAACTTAAGGTATACCATACCTCATCTTATGGTAGCATTTTCTAGCATTTTCTTAAGTTGTTATAGTTTATCCATACCACGTAATTAATTACTTAGAAACTAATTAATTGCCTAACGAATTAGCTTGGTAGCTATTTCAAACAACATTGCTAGAACTAAGGCATATATGCCTACAGTAGCATGGGTCACGGTAGCCAATTGGTTGGATCGTTCAGTCTGTAGCATGTACAGGAGTACACGGGTTCAATCCTCCATGTCTCATCCACTGAGCAATTCCTTCAGAGCACAATTGCTCAGTGCCATTGATGTTCTGTTGTATGGTCGTGTGTGTGTATGTGTGTGTGTGCTTTGAATTTTGAAAGGAGTCAGTATCAAATACAGTTCTATTGCATTGTTTTGTATTGTGTAAGTATAAACTGAGTTATATACTGTATATACGGACACAGGTTGGACTATACCGCCGTTCTGCCTTTTTATTCGTCATTTCATGTGTGTGTGTGTGTGTGTGTGTGTGTGTGTGTGTGTGTGTGTGTGTGTGTGTGTGCGTGCGTGCGTGTGTGTGTGTGTGTGTGTGTGTATTTATGTGTGTATGTGCGTGTATCTCTATATGTTTGTGCGTGTATGTGTGTGTATATATATGTGCTTGCGCGTGTATGTGTGTGGATGTATCATGGTCTGCGCGGTGAATCCTAGTTCTTTTTTAATATTTTCTCCATTTATTTCTGTTAGTAAATATATATCCGCTTGTATACGAGGATTGATTTCCACTCCAGAATAAATTCCCTTGTATACATATATACAGTATATTCATTTGGAAGCGATACGTATTATATCTCCTGTTATATATGTAAGATATATATATTTGCATTAAAACACCGTTGTATATAAATATATGTGTATGTGTATATGGTATGGAAGTGATTGTGTGTGTAGATAATGTGTGTTGGTATAAACACGTTGATGGGGATCGTAAGGATGTTGCGAGGAGAAAGTCGATCGGGGCTACGGTTACCCGAAGATGATGTTGATGAAACGATAAGAGATGCTGCAGCGGCAGGAGCAGCAGGCCAGCAGCAGCCTCTGTATCCCTCGGCAGTGTCATGGCGATCCGCCTGATGTGCCGCCAATCGTCCATCCATCCATCCGTCCGTCCATCCTTCCGTTTATTTACACACGTCATGATGATGTGTGCATGGGGTTGATCGCCCGTCACCCATGCATGCATGTGCACCACTCCATCCAGTTAATATACTACGAGTGTATACGACGCTTCCTATATAAGTATACGATCCACGTATACAATGTAAGAGTCGATGGAACATATTCAGACTGCATGCATATACAATACAAGAGTCAAGGTTTGATACATTCTATCATACGTATACTACCAAAAGAAGCTATATGAGTCGTGTATCGGTATCTTCCCTGTACATAGCCAAGAGTCGGTGAATATCGACGACATTGCATCAGTTTTGTAAAGTTCAACATCAGAGAACATAATAGATTGAACAGATATTGATGAAATGGAATATAATATTCGCATGCGTATACATACATGAATATACTAATGGATATATCATATATACACAATATATTTGTGAAATGGGAGTGTATACGGGGTGGGATGACGGAAGTGAGGGTGTGGGGTGTGACAGCTAGAGGGTGCTCTCCTGTTGCTAATGGCAACGACGCCTTCATTGCCGTTGTTGATCCACTGTTTATATATGTAAACATCTGTCAAAAACGACGCCCCACATATGCTTAATTATAGGCTATTATGAATACGTTACTGTATTTTATATATGTCTAAAAGGTTATATATATATATATATATATATTCTGTTTGCAATTTTGCACACATACATATAGGCCCTATTCATTTCAAAATAGTGTCTATATATTATATTATTATTATTATTATTATTATTATTATTATTATTATTATTATTATTATTATTATTATTATTATTATTATTATTATTATTATTATTATTATTATTATTATTATTATTATTATTATTATTATTATTATTATTATTATTATTATTATTATTATTATTATTATTATAACTACTACTACCACTACTACTACCACTACTACTACTACTACTACTACTACTACTACTACTACTACTACTACTACTACTACTACTACTACTACTACTACTACTACTACTACTACTACTACTACTACTACTACTACTACTACTACTACTACTACTACTATACTACTACTACTACTACTACTACTACTACTACTACTACTACTACTACTACTACTACTATCATTATTATTAAGCATTACGAAATAAATGCTATATATAGTATTTAGGGGGTCACCTATATAATTTCTTTATTAAAAAATAAACAAAAGATAGCATTCGCCTCAGCATCGTGCATATATGTGTTGCCTGGATGTTTCAAACGGACTCGGTCATCAGTCGATATAGTCTCACTCTCACACGTGTCAACAGATCAACTCAGAAAGGACACTTTCGTCTGCAGCAGACACTCCCTCCCTTCCCGTGTGAAGCCTCGTCCTCATAAGGTTCAAAGGTCACTCGGCTGAGTCGCATTCACGACCACAGTAATCCAAAGACAGCAGATGACCTCTTTAACCTCCCAACTTCCGTTGATACTTATTTACCGACCACAGAAGGATGAAGGTTGAGTGTGCACCCCTCGGTACGTGGCATCCAAGTACTAACCCAACCCTATCATGCTTAAGTGCACTGCCGTTGCAGGCGTCCTAAAACCATTGAGACCAAGTGAGACTCAAACCTCAGGCTTTGCATTGCAAAGCAAACACTTGACAACTCTATACTCGCAACCACATGAGTCACGTGTCCTCTCTTATGACGTCCAGCTGAACATTTATATAACGCAGTTAAAGAACCACCAAAAAGGCTCTACATGATCAGCCAATCGAGTGCTAAGCAATTGTATCCACTGTTGACATCACGCAATGTCGGTTTAGCAATTTCAGATTACCTCACTTCACATCACCCCCTCCCCGGGTAACTTGAAATCGCGTTCGGATTACCGGGGGGAGGGGAATCTGAAATCGATTTCATGTTACCCCGGGGGTAACTTGAGATCGATTTCAGATTACCCCTACGATTTCAGGTTATACCCCCTCAAATTAATTGTTAATATTTATCATTAAACTCTCGTCACCCCCTATAGTGCATGATGTACGATGTACGATATATTTCTCTCTATAGATCACAATATCAACTATAGGTTCAATCTTTATATATCTTACTAGTGTATTTGCCCGTCATATTATGACGTCGTATTATAGGCCTATAATTTTATGCAGGGCCGGTTTAACCACTAGGCGAACTAGGCGGCCGCCTAGGGCGGCACAAATCTGGGGGCGGCAGAAAAGCTAGCCTGCATAAAGAAATATTTTTTAAACATTGCCACCGTTTGCCACCATTTTCTTTATCAATAAATGAATTACACGAAAATAAGAAACGTCAACATTTCTGTGGCTAGTGGTGACAGAATTAAGCTTCTCGAAGCTCCAGTTGATAAAAAACATAATTTGCGAACCTCCATGCTGCAAGAAAGACTAAGTCTTGTTAGACTAGTTATCAATTGAACATGATATTGATGGAGACTGATGGAACTCGTTTCTACATTTGCTAAAGATAAAGAAATTGAAATGACCTTATATGTTTGTATAGAGTATAGACTCATGGGCGTCCGCAGAGGGCGCGCTCCCTGGATTTTGCGCATATTTGCAGAGAAATTTTGATTTTTTGGTTTTTATGATTATTACAACACGATTTTCAACGTGAGTAGTGTACCGACCGTTAAAATACGATATACGCTCTACAAGTTGGACCTATGTCTTTGTTTAGGCATATCTTTGAAAATTTAACGTATAGGCCTAGAGTTCTCTCTGGGTAATATGGAGATTCATATTATAACCCCGAGACTGTATTTATGCCTTCAGCCGTGTCGGACTGTCGGCTAATTGGTATCGTATTCCCTTTACCACCGGCTCGTGTTGTTTTTAGCCGACCGCTGCGTAGTCAGAACGTTATATATATATATATATATGCATATATAGCCTATACACACAAATATATAATTATAATATGTAAATATAAATTGACACTGGCTTGAGCGACAGTTTCTGACTAAGTAATCAGCTTCTTCCCTTAGATGCCAGCTAATACACTTTCTGTCAGACTTTTTAAATATACCCCCTTCGGAAACAGTCCTAAGCCTGGATGAAGGAGGAATGCGAATCTATTGATCACTGTTGTCACACGGTTCGTTAAACTGAAACTTCTACTAGGCCTACTACGCTTTGTAGCCCAGTGCTTGCCCAGTGACTGTTAACTAAACCTGCAGTATAGTATAGTCTATAGAAAGTATGCAGTACTGATAAAATTATAATGTAGAATAATATGGGTCGATTGGCTGCATTAACACGAACTTAGTAAAAGTTTAATTTGAACAACATATAATATTATATGCACCATAGAAGGCGGGTCAAAACATGGATTCGTTCAACGACAAGTGACGACCGTTTATCAGGTCTCTGTATTATGAGTGTACATCGAAAAAAAGTTTCGGACAACAAAGACGGATTCATAGATAGAGTAATAAATCAATTTGGACAAGAACCCAGACGATTGCAATTGTTATTTGAAGAATAAGGTCAGATTTCAGTCGTATAAAATTTAATTGTCATAATAGTTTTCGACAATGAATGTCTATGAATTTTTTCGCATGTTGGAATCCGCGCCAGAGGATCGAGAGGGAGCCAGCGCAGAGGGAGCGAGCGTCGAAGATGCAGTGATCGGTTGCTTTCGACACCCTATTTACTCCCTGTGACAACTAGGCCCTATTTAAAAGTTTGCCCACCCAGAAAAATTCCTGCGGACGCCCATTTATAGACTTAATCGTACGTAGGTAGGACTAGGACTTAGTACACGTATAGCCGTAGGAGTTCCAAAGTGTTCAAACGACAATTATAATGCACTGTCTCATTATTTAATATTTACGTTTTAAATTCCCATTTAACGTGCTGCAGCTAGACCATACAGCATAGGCTGCATAGCTTATGCAGTTTTCAAACTATAATAATTATGGATATCTTTTAAATTTAGAAATTATCAAGTGTCATATTTTTTTTAAATTTAGAAGTAATAGGCCTAACGATTCGTAGGTGATTATAATGAACCACGAATCGATTGTACTAAATTAAAGATGCAACATTCAGTTGCATTCCTGTGTGAAGGTTATATTAACTTAGTTAATTTAATATAAATTAGTTATCCCACTTAGTACGTGGGGGCGCAGTGCGACAGGCTCGCCTAGGGCGCCAAATACTCTGGCGCCGGTGTAGGAGGCTGAATAGACTCCCCTGAAATAAACACTCCCGGAGTGTATATATCCTAGGACAGAATGACTCGGGAGTTAATTGATACTAGGACAAAAACACTCCACCCTGCGAATAAACACTCCCTTAGTGTCTTCGTTTGAGATCGCAACAAATGACTGGTGGAGTTAATTCTTCCTAGGATAAACTTAAAGGGGAGTTGATTCTTCCTAGGACCAAATGACTCGGGGAGTTTATTCTTCCTAGGATAAACTGAAAGGGGAGTTAATTCTTCCTAGGACCAAATGACTCGGGGAGTTTATTCCTCCTAGGATAAACTGAAAGGGGAGTTCATTCTTCCTAGGACCAAATGACTCGGGAGTTTATTCTTCCTAGGATTACCTGAAAGGGAGTTCATTCTTCCTAGGACCAAATGACTCGGGGAGTTTATTCTTCCTAGGATAAACTGAATGGGGAGTTCATTCTTCCTAGGACCAAATGACTCGGGGAGTTTATTCTTCCTAGGATAAACTGAAAGGGGAGTTAATTCTTCCTAGGACCAAATGACTCGGGGAGTTTATTCCTCCTAGGATAAACTGAAAGGGGAGTTCATTCTTCCTACGACCAAATGACTCGGGAGTTTATTCTTCCTAGGATAACCTGAAAGGGGAGTTCATTCTTCCTAGGACCAAATGACTCGGGAGTTCATTCTTCCTAGGGTATACTGAAAGGGGAGTTGATTCTTCCTAGGACCAAAAAACTCGGGAGTTTATTCTTCCTAGGATAAACTGAAAGGAGAGTTCATTCTTCCTAGGACCAAATGACTGGGGGAGTTTATTCCTCCTAGGATAAACTGAATGGGGACTTCATTCTTCCTAGGACCAAATGACTCGTGGAGTTCATTCTTCCTAGGGTATACTGAAAGGGGAGTTGATTCTTCCTAGGACCAAATGACTCGGGGAGTTTATTCTTCCTAGGATAAACTGAAAGGGGAGTTCATTCTTCCTAGGACCAAATGACTTGGGGAGTTGATTCTTCCTAGGACCAAATGACTCGGGGAGTTTATTCTTCCTAGGATATACTGAAAGGGGAGTTCATTCTTCCTAGGACCAAATGACTCGTGGAGTTCATTCTTCCTAGGGTATACTGAAAGGGGAGTTGATTTTTCCTAGGACCAAATGACTCGGGGAGTTTATTCTTCCTAGGATAAACTGAAAGGGGAGTTCATTCTTCCTAGGACCAAATGACTCGTGGAGTTCATTCCTCCTAGGACAAATAGAAAAAGTTGGAAGCATTGGACCTCTTCAGATAGAACCAGTTGACCTCCATGAGACTATAAGACAAGTGTCACAGAAGGAAAAGTAGGCAAAAAGGAAGGTTGATGAAAGCAAATGGAGAATGAAGATTTAAAAACGAACCACAGACGAGGAAGAGATGACAGTGTTTGAAGTGGACCATAGAAAGAGTTTAAACAGTAACAGGATATCATGGAAGAATCAGTGAATGATTATTGTAGTGATGAAGATAAAAAGCACTTACTTCCTGAAGGTAAGTCTTCTGCTGATTCTGTGAAAACTATGAAGAGGGCAAAACACAACTCTGCAGACATAACCAACCTAGCCCTGGCCAGTCTAAGACACCGCACTGGGCTTAAGGAGACAGCGGAGATTGCTACTGCTGCCTGGGTTGATGTTACTCAGTTCGACACTACTTTGGTGATTGATCACAATAAGGTGAGGAGAGCTCAGAAGAGAGTCGTGAAAGTTTGAAAACGAACGTCAGCAGAATGGCATCAGTTGTATTTTCTTTGATGGAGCGTCGTGATGAAACCAAGGTCATGTTGAAAGCAAAAGGGAATGGCGAAATGTATTCAGGTTTGGTGAAAGAAGAACACTGTACAGTTTGCATGGGACCAGAAAGCAGATATCTGTGGCATTTTGTTCCTGCTCAAGCAACTGAAAAGGAAAAACGTGCTGAAATAATTGCTGATAGACTTGTTGAGTGATTGAATGAAAAAAGAGCAGACAAGGCTCTTGAAGCTATTGAAGGTGATTCCTGTAATGTAACCACTGGTTGGGTAGGCGAGTAATGCATCATGTCGGGGAGAAGCTGCAAAGGCAGCTCGTGTGGATTGTTCGTGATCTGCACACAGGAGAACTGCCACTGAGGCACCTAGTGACTGCTTTAAATATGCAAGATTCTAAGCAACAGCAAATGGTCAGGTCCCTTAGGGAAATGTTAGATTCTGTAACTGAGCTAGACATCAATCCTGATTTTGCAAAAGTCTGTGTTGGCCCTGCTCTCCCTCAGCTCAGCGATGAAGTGATGAAAGACTTAAGCACAGATCAAAGCTATTGCTACAGGATTGTCACTGCAATTAGTAGTGAAGTTCTGCCAAAGGATCTGACTCTGTTGGAGTTAGGACCCGTGTGACTGTGTTCCACAGGAGGTGGCTCACAACAGCTCTGAGTTTCAAGAGAATTTGGATCTCAAAGCATAATCGAAAAGGTTAGAATGTGAACAATTTGAGGATGATTGTGGAGTTCTGTGTTGGGGTGTAGGCCTATTTTGTGAACTGGTTCAATATATATACCAATCTTTTATTCACCAAATATGGTAGCACAAAACAAACGATACAGCATTCACTGGACAGCAGACCTGCCCGTACTATACTAATTCAACTACATCGTCCACATTTCCTTAATGCAAATTATACTATGTGCATAGGAGATCACACATAAAATTTACCACAGTGTTCCCTATATTTGGGCCTCTTCGAAATAGTCTTGTTCATCTTAACATCCAGCAGTCCTTAATGTTAGATTCATGCATGAAGTGCAGTATGTCCTCGACACTGCAGTGGCTGACCTTGAAGATCTTACAGATGGCATTGCTGTAGGTGTAGTTTACTGTGTTAAGTTCACTGTTACTGAGGCTCACAGCTTCCATTCCGTAAAGCAAGAATGGCTTGCAATAAGCACTAACAAGATGCAGTAATACTGGCTCAGTGAATTTGCAACATTTACTATACAGAGAGTTTAAAGATTTGTAGAACTTGACTCTCATTTCATGCAAACTGACTTTTAATGACTTGGCAGAAACAAGAGAACAACCCAAGTATTTAAGTTTGTCAACATAGTTAATTTGCACACTATTTACACTAATCATTTTACATGCAGTATGAAAAGAAGGGCCAATTCTCATCACCTGAGATTTTGTTACATTTAATTTCATGTCAGTACTCTCTAATTCTTCCACACAAATGGGTCGACCATTGCTTGTATGTCACAGAGAGATGCGGACATCAAGATAAGGTCGTCAGAATACATAATGCATCCCAAAATAGCTCCCCAGTCCGACATCGATGATTGGACCTACTCAGTTTCTCTATAATATCATTCACATACACAGCGAAAGTTTTGTTGAGAGGACACAACCCTGCCTAACTCCACAAACTAGATTGATCATATCAGACAACATGTTGTGCCATGCTGACACATGCTGCACTCATGCTATACCAAATTATGAGGATGCAAAAAAATTCACGATGGACTGATCGATCTATTAACTTGCTAAATAATGCATAGTGATTGACTTTATCAAAAGCTTTACACATGTCTAATGCACACAGGTTTACTTTAGAGCCATGATTAGAAAAGTAATCAACTACTGATCCTACAGCAAGCAATGCATGAGAACAGTCCAACCCCTTTTTGAATCCAAACTGCAGGTCTGAAGTCAGCAAGTAGGTACCATACAGCTCCAGCAAACACATTTCAAAGAGGTTAGACAGATTGGAATTCAGTGTGATTCCTTGATAGTTGTCAAGCCCAATACTGTCTAGGGTGATAAAGATAAATAGCAAATGGACACAAGGACCCAAGCATCTCCTTTTCCAGCTACAAGTGCTTAAAGAACAGAGTGAAGAGATGAAGATGATGGTCATGCCTACAGTGAAGAGATCTGCATGGTATGGTTTTAGCGAGTCTGTGCTGCAAGGAATGTTGTGCAGTGAGGAGGAACAGTAGAGAAGAGATGCATTGCAGAAGATACTGAAGATCAGAGGTGAACGAGATGATATGACACAGCTTGGAGACAGCAGTGTGAGATCCAGGAAAACACCAACCATCAACTCTGAGGCGACAACGCTCTTGCAACTCATTGACTGTAGCTCTGGAGTCTCTGAGCCAATTTAAACCTGCTCCCTAGCAACAGCAGAGATCAAGGCTTCTTGTAGCAACCCAATGGTGGTTCCCGACTGGCCATCACACACCCAGTCTGTGGAAAGGTGGGTGCAAATGACAACTGAGGAGGCTGCTCATGTGCACAGTCATGAGAGAAGGAACCACTACATCAAAGGTCAAATGGTAAGCCGAGAGCTCATATGGGCCGAAACAGAAGCTAGCAGGACAGAGTGAAGTGGTGCAGATGATTTGGTTGATTTTGTACAATTCCATTAATTTGACCTCGTAAATGACATTTTCTATGACACTGTGTGGCAACAGATTTTGTTAAGTTCAATTGTACGTTCAAATCAATAGTATGTAATTATAACTAATTTGAGCTGTAAATTGAAGTGCTAGGGCTCCTTATAAGCTGCTTCTGTAGCTAGATTTGTATGAAACATCCTAGAAGTAGTTTGCTACTAACGATGCTATATAAATTGTCGTAATTACAAATACAATAATAATTTTATGACTAGTAGTTTGTGAAGTTTGAACAAACATCATTTACACGTCACATTAATACACCCTACTCCACAAGTCATTTGGTCCTAGGAAGAATGAACTCCCCTTTCAGTTTATCCTAGGAGGAATAAACCCCTCGAGTCATTTGGTCCTAGGAAGAATGAACTCCCCATTCAATTTTTCCTAGGAAGAATGAACTCCACAAGTCATTTGGTCCTAGGAAGAATGAACTCCCCTTTCAGTTTATCCTAGGAAGAATTAACTCCCCATTCAGTTTATCCTAGGAGGAATAAACTCCCCGAGTCATTTGGTCCTAGGAAGAATCAACTCCCCTTTCAGTATGCCCTGGGAAGAATGAACTCCACAAGTCATTTGGTCCTAGGAAGAATGAACTCCCCTTTCAGGTTATCCTAGGAGGAATAAACTCCCCGAATCATTTGGTCCTAGGAAGAATGAACTCCCCTTTCAGTTTATCCTAGGAAGAATGAACTCCCGATTCATTTGGTCCTAGGAAGAATTAACCCCCCTTTCAGTTTATCCTAGGAAGAATAAACTCCCGAGTCATTTGGTCCTAGGAAGAATGAACTCCCCTTTCAGTATACCCTAGGAAGAATGAACTCCCGAGTCATTTGGTCCTAGGAATAATGAACACCCCTTTCAGTATACCCTAGGAAGAATGAACTCCCCGAGACATTTGGTCCTAGTAAAAATCAACTCCCCTTTCAGTATACCCTAGGAAGAATGAACTCCCCGAGTCATTTGGTCCTAGGAAGAATCAACTCCCCTTTCAGTATACCCTAGGAAGAATGAACTTCACGAGTCATTTGGTCCTAGGAAGAATGAACTCCCCATTCAGTTTATCCTAGGAGGAATAAACTCCCCGAATCATTTGGTCCTAGGAAGAATGAACTCCCCTTTCAGTTTATCCTAGGAAGAATGAACTCCCCGAGTCATTTGGTCCTAGGAAGAATCAACTCCCCTTTCAGTATACCCTAGGAAGAATGAACTTCCCGAGTCATTTGGTCCTAGGAAGAATGAACTCCCCTTTCAGTTTATCCTAGGAAGAATAAACTCCCGAGTCATCTGGTCCTAGGAAGAATCAACTCCCCTTTCAGTATACCCTAGGAAGAATGAACTTCACGAGTCATTTGGTCCTAGGAAGAATGAACTCCCCATTCAGTTTATCCTAGGAGGAATAAACTCCCCAAGTCATTTGGTCCTAGGAAGAATCAACTCCCCTTTCAGTATACCCTAGGAAGAATGAACTCCCCGAGTCATTTGGTCATAGGAAGAATCAACTCCCCATTCAGTTTATCCTAGGAAGAATAAACTGCCCGAGTCATTTGGTCCTAGGAAGAATGAACTCCCCTTTCAGTTTATCCTAGGAAGAATGAACTCCCCGAGTCATTTGGTCCTAGGAAGAATCAACTCCCCTTTCAGTATACCCTAGGAAGAATGAACTTCCCGAGTCATTTGGTCCTAGGAAGAATGAACTCCCCTTTCAGTTTATCCTAGGAAGAATAAACTCCCGAGTCATCTGGTCCTAGGAAGAATCAACTCCCCTTTCAGTATACCCTAGGAAGAATGAACTTCACGAGTCATTTGGTCCTAGGAAGAATGAACTCCCCATTCAGTTTATCCTAGGAGGAATAAACTCCCCAAGTCATTTGGTCCTAGGAAGAATCAACTCCCCTTTCAGTATACCCTAGGAAGAATGAACTCCCCGAGTCATTTGGTCATAGGAAGAATCAACTCCCCATTCAGTTTATCCTAGGAAGAATAAACTGCCCGAGTCATTTGGTCCTAGGAAGAATGAACTCCCCTTTCAGTTTATCCTAGGAAGAATAAACTCCCCGAGTCATTTGGTCCTAGGAAGAATGAACTCCCCTTTCAGTATACCCTAGGAAGAATGAACTTCACGAGTCATTTGGTCCTAGGAAGAATGAACTCCCCTTTCAGTTTATCCTAGGAAGAATAAACTCCCCGAGTCATTTGGTCCTAGGAAGAATGAACTCCCCATTCAGTTTATCCTAGGAGGAATAAACTCCCCGAGTCAATTGGTCCTAGGAGGAATTAACTCCCCTTTCAGTTTATCCTAGTAAGAATTAACTCCACTGGAGTGTTTATTCACCAGCAGGAGTGCTTTTGTCCTAGTAACAATACACTCCACTGTTCAATTGGTCCTAGTAAGAATTAACTCCCCGGTCAATATATCCTAGGATAAATAGACCCGGGAGTGTTTAAAAGGGGGAGTCTATTAAGCCTACTACACCGGCCCTGATTTTATGTATCGTTGGTTATCGCCGTCGTCAAGACAAACGGTTTCTGTTTCACAATAGAACAGAACCCGTTTGTGACGTATACCGTCCCCCGACAGACGGACACTATATGGATATTATATGTATAGATGTTTGTATGTAATATATATCAGGCACTTTGAATTAGTGTATAACTGTGTCAGTGGGTTAATAAATTAACATATTTGTGACTTTTTTCAGATATTTAGACTTGCTTTCAATCTTGTATGTTTCACGTGTTCTATTCAATAAACGTATCATGAGTTGTAAGCATAAGACTTTATCATTAGCTAAATCAAAAAGGGGAATGTGAACAGCGCAGGGGTAACTTGAAATCGCGTTCAGGCTATCTCCGAGAGTAACATGAAATCGATTTCTGATTACCGGTGGGGGGTGTAACTTGAAAGAGGGTAGCCTGAAGTCTTTACACCAGCGCTGTGGCATTTGAGCTATAGTATACCAACCCAGAAAAGCAGTCTTCAGAGCCGTAGCAACTAAGAACGTGGCCCCCTCCGAACATATGTCCGGGGCCCCGTATACAATGCGGAAACTGGAATGCGGTAATATAGGCCTACAATATACAGGGTTCATATTATGTATACATAGTCCTATACGCCTACATGTGTACATGTATTCCATTTCCTTATTTACGCAAAGCGCTTCTTTCGAACCTTGTTCTCCGCAAATTGGTTAATCAATGCGTCAAAATCCAGAGATTTTGCAATCTAATGTTCGATTGAGATAGGCCTAACTGCAAGCGCAGAAAGCCTATCATCTGTCATTGTTGAGCGCAGGATATTCTTGATCAGTTTCATTCTGCTGAAGCTCCTTTCAGAACTGGCGACAGTGACTGGTGTGGTCAGAAGATTTCTGTTACAAATGCAAAGATTCGGATATATATCCTGAAGGCTGTTCTTGTATAATGTTCACGGTTAATTTTTGCCACTTTTAAGGGTCCCTTCCTTGCGGGGCCCCCTCCGGTCGGAGGGTACGGAGGGCAGTCGCTACGCCTCTGGCAGTCTTACCTGCTAAACTCTTTCTGTTGTCGATGAAAGAATTATTTTGGATAAAGAGTTTTGACGTTCGTTTGTTTTCGTTTCTCGTTTGCAGTGTATTTTCCTAGTAATTCGGGGCCAATTGCTAGGAAAATACACTGCAAACGAGAAACGAGAACAACGGAACGTCAAATCTCTTTAAACCCTCGGTGGCACCCCTTTTTGAAAAACATGTTTCAGTACCCCTGGGGGTCAAAAGGACCCCCACTATTTTAAGCATGTTTTGAGTGTAATATTTCCAATGAAACAACTAATGCACAATATCAACATAGTAGATATAATATCTGAAGTCATAGCATCCAAATTATAATATATCATAAGAAGATATAGGTCTGTGGTTCGTATCGATCTTCTTGACAAGGAAGCGTGTTCGAAAATATTCAATTAGTCGTCCTTGCATGTATCGCACACGAATGATTTCGCTGCATGATTTCCGCAAACGAACTGCTGACACTTAGTGTCTTTCACTCTGGTACACACATGACACCTTCCTCTCTTCTTGCTGGCGTCTGGTGCGGGTCTCTCAGCCTCAGGAATTCCCAGCGCAAGAAAGCAACGCTTCATAGACGCCTGTTCATAGATCCGAGGATCCGCTCGTCTGGTTAGTATCCATGGCCAACACATCGCAGTACCTGCCTCTAGAAGGAATAGTCTCTTTCTTGATCCGCGCTTACGGCCCGTGGCATAAGCCATCCAATCGGTATGATGTTGGAACCAGATGACGGCGGAGTTATGCATGCTGATGTCCATGATAGAGAAGAAGAGCGACAACGGCCACCGTCGTGTTCCGCGTTTACAAGAATATTGACGGCACATCATGTCCAGTGTGTCAACACTACCTTTGGTACTGTTATAGAATGTTATGATGTCTGGTTTGTTGTCCTTTGTTTCATCAATAGCATCATCATGATGCATTGAAGAGAGAAGAACTACACATCGATTTGCTTTAGGAACGTATGATGTCAATGTCAGGTCATGGGTAAACATGAACATTGATGAATGTACATCTCGTCCAGTCGCCAACAGTTCAACTGGGAGACAAACTTTGTTTTTACGCATGGTACCGACAACTGTCAGATTCTATGTGAATAGGTCGCCATGTTTGCACTACTATTTGTTTACTTTCTCTGTCAAACACCAACGCTGGTTCCCTGCTTCAAGAATGACGTACTAAATTGAATGAATCTGTTGAGCAGAAGCATAGAATCAATGTCTTAGAAGTTAATACGCATGCATTGCATAGTTGAGGAAATATATAATAAGAAATATATGTGGGGGTCAAAAATACCCCCAGGGGTACTTCAGAGGGTTAACCAAAATAATTCTTTCATCGACAACAGAAAGAGTTAAGTCAACAAAGTATCAATACATGGCGTCGATACTCAGCTCATGTCTCAGGAACACTTTTTCCATCTCGCTTTTTTATCCGCGAATCGTTCCAATATCTCGTCATAGTTTAGCTCACTTCAACTGAAAGCCATGGCGCGATGATAACCTGCTGCTGAGCATGGTGGAAAGATTAAAGAGATTAATTAGCTACGCTGATTGGTGTAATTATAATTAGACATTTATGTAGCGGTACTTGGAGAAATAACTAACCACAGAGGGTTTAACACGTTAAAAAATTGTAGGCCTATACATGATGTTTTTGATGTAACTAAGAACAGAGATCATGTGGTATATATATAGTCTCTTACCAGACACTTCGATCTCAGAATATAGACGCAATGCTGCAATAGGCAAGTATATAAGTAGCCTAAATCAGTTCTTTTTTCAGCCGGAACTAGTCGGAACGGCGTTCCGGCACCTTTTTTCAGCTACCAAAAAGAATTTATTTATTTTAATAATAAAAACGATTTAGTTATTTTAATGTCAGTGTTTTGAATTGTTTTCAGTGTTTATTGAGACCCCTCTAAACCCCAATCTCGTTTTTCTTGGGATTTTAGCCCGCCCATAATTGTTCCTTTCCGGAACCTATTGTTCCGTTCCGGAACTTTTTTTCTTATTGAAAAAAGCACTGGCCTAAATAATTAAGTAAGTAAGTCTAGACAATTAAGTAGGTAAGTATGTAATTACATTAAGTCTTGCGAAAGTTAACAGAAGAAAAGCGAATAAGTGATTTGAATATATAACCTTCGAAGTAATTGATAATGGTCTTGATTTAAAGACTGTATTAATTGTAACATGGCCTACACTGTTAATAATAAGACAGATTTCGAACTAGATTCACTTAGTCGACATGTGTAACGAATGCACTATACTTGCATGGCGCAACAGTTTCATCATAAAAATGATAAAAAATAGACTAATCATAGAGTCCACAGTTAGCCTATATTTATGGCTTTCTTTGCATATATCAAGTGACAACGATTACGCGAAGTTGCCGAGCAGTAGGCCTATACAGATCGGGTGATAATTCCTAACAGATACCGCGATACATCACCGCGGGGGCTTCTGAAATGAATAAACGCATCGCAAACTGGATTCTTTCCGGCAGCTTTCTTATATACTTTTGCTGTGCATATATATTATACTTCATATAGGTCTAACTTCAGTGTCCTAAGTTAAAGACTCCTCCGAAAATTAATCTGTTTTTTATTTACAATTTCTTCAGTTATCACACCAGTTAATCAGAGACAGGTATTGGCCATTTATACACATGCACACAACTAAATTGCCATCTTGTTTAAATATCTATATAGGCCAAAACACCAAATCTTCGGCAATTTGTGATAGCTCTGAGACCTCAACTGATATATATGGGTCTCATTACATATGTGGACCTAAGTATGAGACGTTAAATTATTACTATTATCATAAAAGCAGTTTTATATAGCGCCCTTAAAGATTACCTACTCAGGAGCACTACCAGCCCAACCACGGTGGAACAACGCAGTTTTGAGGACAGTATAAGAAACAGGGTGAAAATGCGAATAAATAAACAACTTATGTTTAAATTATTTATAAAAATTTCTACTGCATGAATACGAACAGATGAACTGATCCACATTTAATACACATCAGGAATCTATGATTCCGTTGAATTTGATAGACTCCATGCATGGATGTGACTATATAACAAAGAGACCACGTGATGCATTGTAACGTTTCTGAAGATTTCTGCAGCGCCTTTTCAGTGCTTGTCAAAAGCGCTGCTCTTAGGACTTTCCATAGAAAGCGATCTAAACAACAACAAAGAAGAAAAAGATTTCATGTTGACCTGATTCACCTGAAATTCATAGACGTCCATTTAAAGAAAGACTATTCCAATAGAAGTTCCAGTGTATATATGAGAAAGTCCCATAAGCTCGTATACTGATGTGAACAAGCGAGGAGCTTGTAAATCTCCACAGGCATCCGAGCGTGGTGATTGGCGATTAGGCTGACTCACGATAGGAACATATAGCGTTTTGGTGTATATTCTGGGGATAACAAATTATCGTCCAAATAGGAGACTTAAATCGAAGCCGTTCCTTTACAAGTTGCCAGTGCAATGTATATGTTAGGCCTATTATTATGAAAATATGCCACTGAATATCTTTTCATACAATACAATACAATACCATGCAATACAATACAATTGTGCTTAACAATGCTCTCCTTTCAAAGTTCTGAAGTGCTCACACGACCATACGACAGACCATCGATGGAGTTGAGCAACTGTGAGTGAAGGACTTGCTCAATGTTCGTATACACGATAATCGCCTGAATGAACTGAGGATCGAACCCGCATTGCATGTGTCACAGAACAAGCGCTATATAACTTATTGGCAATTGTGTTACAGATACTTACATAAAGTATTTAAAAAGTTTACTTAACGTCAATGTTAAGGAGAAAGATATTAATCACTTGAAGTTGACAGCTCCATCTGGTTTTAAAATGCTCAATATACTTAAGACTAACTGCAAAGACTTTCCTATAGATATATATATATATGAAGCTTGATCTAAACGTGAATAGCACATGTCTTCCCGCGCGGTCCTCCTTCGTTTTCGTAGACAAGATTTCAACCGAACTGACCCAATTCCATCTGCAGTTCGCAGTCAACTTCCTTGTGCTGTATATTCGCCAACTCCTGACCCACTTCTCTCCAACGACAACCTTTTCTGCTTCTTTTCTTTTGCAACTGTAAAAAACAAACCTATGTATTCTCATGCCATCAATCTTCCTCCCTATATACTCTTCATCTGACACACACAATATACATATATATTTATATATATATATATACATATATATATATATATATATATATATATATATGCATACACATTGAATATATGCTCACTCTCATATTTCTTCGTCACTTGTATTATCCTCTCCCAAGAATCTTCTTTTTTTAAATCATAATCTCTTCCGTTTCCTTTACGCGAATCCTTAAAATTCTCTTAATCACAATCTCCCTTTCCCTAATTCTCTTCCTCGAATCTTCATTCTCTTAATCCTGGTTCTAGGATTTTCACATACATTTATTTTATTTTTTATTTTATTTTTTATTACTGGCTATGCTGGTGCTGAATATGTTCTTATAATTGTATATCATGGCCTACAGCCACGATAATTGTTAAAAGGATCTTGATTTATTGTTGAGGCAACTGATAATTGGCTTACTGAAGTCTAATCGACTAGTGTATCTGTTTTGTGCCTTTATACAATTTTGCGTGTCGATTAACACACAAACTAGACTTGTTGATCGCTGTCTGTCATATGATGTTTTGATTTAACTAACTAGATCTGAGGTCTGATGTTTGTAACTTAATGTTACTTACTGGTTTTGGCAATGAGTTTTTCACTTAGTTTCTTCTTTCTGCGATGATGTCGAATGTGTTCGAATTAGTGATGAGGTGATCGATGTTTGGATTACTCAAGCTTAATGGCCTCAAGCATCTCTTTTTCCTTTGTTTATGTACGATTCTGTGTCTCAATTAACATTCAGATTTGATTTGTTGATGGATGAATTGCTCGAACTTACTTACGCTTCACCTGTTCCCACAATTGCACTGCTATCTGGCGGCTCAATGTATGGCTGACCTACAGGATGTATGGAGTTGGATCAGCCATCGCTGGGGGAGCCTACCTGTGCATTATGTAAGCTGGTTCTTAGTGATCTGAAAATATACCTTAATTGCTATCAATGTAATAGATCCTACCATATGGATTGTAGTGAGGATGCTCACTTATGGTCTATAACCCACAACCAGAATGAACCATGGTATTGTTCATTATGTACGATTGAGTTGTTTCCGTTTAATGGCACATATGATTTAGAGGAACTTGGATCCAAACCGCATGATGAAATCTTTACTTCATGTTTTGAGAGTGAAAGGGATTATCCCACGCTTGACCTATTTCCTGATGAGGGTGATAATAGATTCCTACTCAATAACGATGATCTAGACCCCGATGGTAACTATTTTATCAATAGAAACTGCACTTCTAAATATATTACTCCAATAGAAGCTGGCCTAACAACCCGTAAACTAAAAAATACTCTTACAGTTATGCATCTTAATTGCCGGAGTCTGCTACCCAAATTAGGAGATATAAAACTACTACTCTTCCAATCACCTGTTGAAATATTAATAGTCACAGAAACCTGGTTAACGGATGACGTGCGTGATCTGGTGAATATCCCAGGATATTGTTTTCTGAGTAAACCACGACTGGGGAGGGGAGGTGGGGTTGGTATGTTTATAAAAAATGATATAAGTTTCCAACTAATTGACACCCACTTGAATTCAATTCAGCATCTAACATATGAGAGTCTATTTGTGAATATTTCCCTGACTCATGACTCTAATGCTACGGTTGGGGCGGTGTATAGATCTCCGGGTCTATCTATGAGGGACTTTAACGATGAATATGGCCAACTGTTAACTTACTTATCTAGTCATTTCAAACAAGTCTACTTAGCTGGTGACTTCAACATTGACCTACTTAAATTTGATGATCATGTATTGACTAATGAGTTCATTAATTTACTGCTTTCTCACCATTACTTACCACTCATATATCGTCCTACCAGGATCACAGCTGATACTGCAACTCTTATAGACAACATTTTCACGAATAGCTGGCAAAGGACTCTAGACTCATCAATAGTTATAAGTGATATATCTGATCACTTGCCAGTTATAGCCTGGATCAATTCAGAAACTCAGGTCTTAAATAAACCTGTTATCATGTCACGTAAAATTAACGAGGCAAACAGTAACTTATTTCAACAAATGTTAAAACAAACGAACTGGTCCAGAGCATCTGATGCTTGTAAATTAGGTGATCCTAATGCTGCCTATGCCGAGTTCTTTGATCAATTTAAGTTGTCTTATGAAAAGGCATTTCCAATGACTAGGCAGAGTGGAAGGAAGGGCTCTAACTTCAGGCAACCATGGATGACGGCTGGCTTACTCAGATCCTGTAGAAAGAAAACTAAACTGTATCGTAATTACATAAAAAAGCCTTCTAAGGATAATAAAACCAAATTTATAAAATATCGCAATAAATTTAAAACAATAAGAATAAAAGCTGAAAAACTCTACTATGAAAACGAGTTTGCCAAACATAGTCACAACCTAAAAAAGACATGGAGCATAATAAGGTCAATAATCAAATCTGGTATGGAGGAAAGGAGGATTGATGGACTGCTTATTAATGAAGTAATGGTCACTGACCCTGTTTCAATTGCCAACAAATTTAATGACTTTTTTGTGAATGTAGGACAATCATTAGCTGATAAAATTCCTCCAAGCTCTAAGACATTTGGTCACTACTTGGATAGGGGCTCTGGTAATTCATTTGCACTCATTCCCACTACGCCTGAGGAAATTACTCAACTTGGGGCAGTTATGCGTATTACTCATAGTTCAGGGCCGGATGATATTGACCCCTGTATTGTCAACCCATATCTTAATCTGTTGGCCTTACCTCTAGCAGAAATTTTTAATACATCTTTTGCAACTGGAATAGTACCCTCAGCACTAAAAATGGCTAAGATCATACCAATTTTCAAGCAGGGTAATCGTGCTGAAGCCTCTAATTATCGCCCCATATCTATTCTACCATACTTTGCCAAACTCATGGAAAAACTAATGTATACCAGGCTCTATAATTACATTAATCAAAACAACTTTCTTTATCCCTTCCAACACGGCTTCCAATCTGGTCACTCTACTGCCATGTCACTGATTAATCTGCAGGACAAAATTTCAACGGCCATTGATAATAACGAATTCTCACTAGGAATCTTTATCGATTTGGCAAAGGCTTTTGATACGGTGGACCATACTATACTTCTCAATAAATTAGAAAATTATGGGGTAAGAGGTATGCAACTGGCATGGTTCAAGGACTACCTTGATAAAAGACTCCAGTGCGTAAGCTGTAATGGTGCCACCTCAAAATTTAAAACGATAAAATTTGGTGTTCCACAGGGCTCAAACCTAGGGCCTCTGCTCTTTTTAATTTATATTAATGACCTCCCTAAAGCCTCATCAAGATTGAGTCTCATACTATTTGCTGACGATACTAACATCTTCCTTTCTGACAGGTCACTTGAGGAACTATTTAAAGTTGCCAATCATGAACTAATATACATAGCTGATTGGTTCAAGGCTAATCGACTCTCCTTGAATTTACTTAAAACAAACTATGTACTATTTAGATCTTCCAGGAAGTTATTACCTCACTCGAATTATTCACTGAATATTGATAATTCGATCATACTGCAAGTGAAATCGGCGAAATTTTTGGGTGTTTTTATTGACGAACACCTGTCCTGGAATGTCCACATTAACCAAATTGGAGCAAAAGTTGCTAAAAACGTGGGGATCATATCTAAAATTTCTTATTTACTCCCATCTCATGTACTAACCAACCTGTATCACACTTTAATTCATCCATATCTGGAATATTGCAATTTGACTTGGGCCTCAACCTATCCAACTAGACTGGACAGACTGAGGAAGTTACAAAAGAGGGCGATACGCATAATTACTAAAAGCAAGTTTAATGACCATACTTTCCATCTTTTCAGACTAACGAAAATACTGACAATTGATCAGATAAAACAATTACAGATAGGGGTATTTATGTTTCAATTCACCCATAATTCCCTTCCATCTTGCTTTGCTAGATACTTTACTGTCACTAAGGATATTCACAGTCATAATACTAGGTCTAAGGACACCCTCCGTCCGATAAGCTTTCGTACTAACTATAGGAAGCAGTCTATAAAGTACATGGGTCCTATTATATGGAACAACTTGCCATGGGAAATTCGTAATTTGTCAACTAGTAATTCCTTCAAAAGATCACTAAGAATGCATATAATGAATCACTAATGATAATGCACCGGGCTCTCCTAGCTTTGTTTCTCTTGCTGTTTTCCTCTTGCATTTTTTGTTATTCTCTTGTTATATTTTTGTCAACTCTAGTTAAGTCTGCATACTTTCGTTTATATTACGTTAATGATGTTTGTAATGGTCTTGTGACCACTTATGCTAAGGCTCTTTAATGATGTTGCTAACCTGCCTGGATCGTCATGTATTGACACTGATGCTATTACCTGGGGGTTCCTCCTAAGCGGGACAATAGTCCCTTCTGGAGCTCCCTATTGTATCCCATCTAGTTGCCACACGCATTTGTTCCTTTTTTATAATTTTTCTTGGTTAAATTCAATCATCATTTGTGTTTTGTGTATATTTGCTATTCTCTGTCTTGTTCAATTTATGATGAGATACAATAAAGAATTATGTTATGTTATGTTATGTTAATCACAATCTCCCTTTCCTAATTCTCTCCTCGAATACTCATTCTCTTAATCACAATCTCCCTTTCCCTATTCTCTTCCTCGAATCCTCATTCTCCTAATCACAATCTCTTTCCCTAATTCTCTTCCTCGAATCCTCATTCTCTTAATCACATTCTCCTTTCCCTAATTTCTCTTCCTCGAATCCTCATTCTCTTAATCACAATCTCCCTTTCCTAATTCTCTTCCTCGAATCCTCATTCTCTTAATCACAATCTCCCTTTCCTAATTCTCTTCCTCGAATCCTCATTCTCTTAATCCCTGCAACCAAAAACTGACGTAAGCGTTCTTGAGCAGAACGAACAAGAGACAGGGAGAGAGTTCCAGAGTCTATAGCAACAGAAGAACCTGGGTCACCAAGATCATGCAGTTCTGTTTTAAGTGTATTCGCACAAGAGAAAGACAATCGGGTAACTTCATTGAATAATAGGAATAAGGACTGAACTATTGTGTTTGGCCACAGCTCAGTCTTATATTAACTAAGAGTCTCAAGAAACACAGATATTTGGATGAACAGGAAGCCAGTGCAAAGATCTAAGCACAGAGGTATACATGTGCATGGTGCAAATGAGGGTGAATGTCTAAAGATATGTATGTATTCACTTCTCATTTCGTGAGTGTGGGGTTAGGTAGTGAGTGTGGGTTAGGGAGTGAGTGTGGGGTTAGGAAGTGAGCTTGGGGTTATAAGGGAGTGAAGGGGACGGCATAAAAATGTCTATCTTGTATACGGCGGTGGATGGAAAGCAGCAGCGACGACTTAGTTGCCCTCCCTTCTCCTCTTCCTTATATAGACGATCCCCTTGGCGCCATTAGACGACCCCCGTTCGACAGCTGCACGCCTCCTCCTCCTCCCCCTCCTCCCCCTCCTCTTTCTTCTCCTTTCTTCTCCTTACTCCTCATACTCTTTTCCTTCCCCTCATTCTACTCCTCTTCTTCACCTACTCCTTCTCCTCATTCTCCTCCTACACCTCTTTCTTCTTCTTCTTCTTTCCTCCTCTCTTTCCTCCTCCTTCTTTCTCTTCTCCTCCTCCTCCCTCCTCCTCCTCGCCTCATACTCCTTTTCCTTCCCCTCATACTACTCCTCCATCTTCTAATATATTTCTCCTCCCTTCTTCCTCATCTTCCTACTCCTTCTCCACCTTCTCTTCTCTCCTCCTCCTCTCCTCATCCTCCTACTCCCCTCCTCATTAAACTACATGAAGACCACCGTCTGAATCTCTGCATATCGACTTCAATATGATACATCTCGACTGACATACATCGACACACACACCCATATATATATATGTGTATATATATATATATATATATATATTATATATATATATATATATATATTATATATATATATTCGTCAACCTACGTGGTGGCAAGCGTTCACTGTCTAATGTGGTGTCCTGAAACACAGACACTAGCGTGGCGAATAGAACGTTAGAGTAACGCATATGGCAGCATGGACTGTTGGTCGGGACTTCAGACGAACTTACATGTATGTGATTCAATGCGCAGCTGAGGCAGCACTATAGTATTGGCTACAGTTGCTATAGGACGGGTCTCTGACTGGCGATAAAGGGCTTTAGACCACACTGGCTTTCAGTGTGTGTGCGTGTGTGTGTGTGTGTGCGCGCGCGCGCGCGCGCGTGTGTGTGTGTGTGTGTGTGTGTGTGTGTGTGTGTAGGTGTGTGTGTGTGTGTGTGTGCGTGTGTGTGTGTATGTGTGTGTGAGAGTGTGTATTCGGTATGTGTGGGGCATGGAGACTGGGAATGGGATGGATGGAGCGTAGATAACAGGGGAAGGGAGATGGAATTGATGCCGGGTTGCGGGCGCTGGGTCACGCTCCCTGGCCATTCATCTCCTTCGTCTTGACTGCCGAGGACAGCAAGGGCGATCGGCGATTGGAGAACCGTCTCCACCCACGGCAGAGACTGACGTCTTTAGCGAAGGCAGAAGCAACGGCTGCTGCTGGATCGGCTGCTGCTGCTGGAGGGAAAACGAGAGAGAGAGAGAGGGGGAGAGAGCGAGGGGTGGATGGCGGTCGATGGATGGGTGGAGTTCGTCTGGCTGTTGTACGGGAGGCAGCAGCAGCAGGAGGCACGGGTCGAGGTAGGCGGTCGACGTTTCGCCGTGCGCAGGGAGGAGGAGGAACAGGTCTGGCTTGCGCAATGGAGCAGGCGGAGGTCTGATAGTTGGCTGACCCTGGACGATATATCACCGTGGCAAACGACGAGAGTCTCTCTCTCTCGCTATATGAGAGAAACAGAACGGTGGAGGACAAGGCGAGATAGATAGAGGGACGGGAAAGACAGAGAGGGAAGGAGAGTGACAGAGAGATATACAGACATACTCATAACATGTCAGCGTCTGAATGTTAGAGTCTGGCAGGCAGTAAAAAGGAGAAAGAGGGAGACGAACAGAACAGCAGACAGAGAAGAGAGCAGAGAGAGAGAGAGAGAGAGAGAGAGAGGAGAGAGAGAGAGAGAGAGAGAGAGAGAGAGAGAGAGAGAGAGAGAGAGAGAGAGAGAGAGAGAGAGAGAGAGACGAAGTGGTAGATAGAGGGTGATCCGCGATAACTATGTCGCAGTTGCTCCGATTCTCCTCAGGCGATGTGTTCAAATCCTGCCAACGAACATCTATGACTAGAGTTCAGTTTGAACTTCAATCCGACAAAACCGACCAATAGACGGTTAGCTCTGAACTGCTCGATTCATTGGGAATCGATCGAAGTCGATCATCGAAATAATTCGTTGAACTGAGTTGGAGAGATGAATCGAGAAACACCGAACACCGATCGGACTAACCCGACATTTGTGCCTGATCCACAGGTCTCGATGTGAGTTGACTGCAGCCGAATCCAGGGCAGGCGCAGTGCACTTGTTCAATGCAGGCCACTAGACAGCTGCAGACGGAATATTCGGTCAGGGAATGTAGGCAGATGGATCGGATCTCTTCGATCGACGATCATTCTTCGCAAGTTCTTATAAATCAGGATTTTGCTCAAAATCGACGGATGTATATGGAAACGAGGGGATTTCCATGGATGAACTGGGATTTACCATGAGTAATATATAGGCCTATTCACGCTTTCTCGATTGTATACCGTTGTTAATCGCTAAACGTCTTTAGTTCTTCTTCTTATGAAATCGGATTCAAAATCCGGAGGATTACATCGGATCTTCGTCTGAAATATTTCATTCCTGTAAAGCTGTGTTCACGTGTTTTCATGATCCGTGTTTATTTTCAGTCTTCGTGATGTTTCGCTGCGTGAAAACATCACGGAGTTTCTGGAGAAAATAGAAGAAAGTTTAGGACCTTCAGTTGGCATTCATCTTAAGATAATATTCATCAAGATGCTTCAATATTTGGAGGTAAGAACTATAGGAAAAAGAAAACCGTTACACTGATATATCAATGTAATTGGATGTTTGTATAATTTATAACTGAACAGTTTAATATAGCGTGTCCCATTTTCACCAGACTAAATATGATTAAGAGTTTAAAGACAACGATAAGTTTATCCAAATACGAAATCGAAGATCGACAGGTTAAAAATTCACCATCGGAGGACCCTCGCACACATGTAGCACCCAATCAACGCTGTCAATAGCACTTGCAGAGTTGCTTATGGTATGCGTTCCATCATGAGGATGCACGAGGAATGACAACAGTATACTATATAGAATGAAATTGGAGTTGTTTATACATAACGACATCCTGATCACCTGTTCAGTTGCGTGTATACAGAGTTATACTCTTCTCCCAGAAATTTCATTTGAACCGTTGACTTC
>OY744609.1:69556357-69641286 GCA_963556255.1 Allolobophora icterica | reverse complement strand
GGCATAACATGTCAGCGTCTGAATGTTAGAGTCTGGCAGGCAGTAAAAAAGGAGAAAGAGGGAGACGAACAGACACAGACACAAAGAGAGGCAGAGAGAGAGAGAGAGAGAGAGAGAGAGAGAGAGAGAGAGAGAGAGAGAGAGAGAGACGAAGTGGTAGATAGAGGGTGATCCGCGATAACTATGTCGCAGTTGCTCCGATTCTCCTCAGGCGATGTGTTCAAATCCTGCCAACGAACATCTATGACTAGAGTTCAGTTTGAACTTCAATCCGACAAAACCGACCAATAGACGGTTAGCTCTGAACTGCTCGATTCATTGGGAATCGATCGAAGTCGATCATCGAAATAATTCGTTGAACTGAGTTGGAGAGATGAACTCGAGAAACACCGAAACACCGATCGGACTAACCCGACATTTGTGCCTGATCCACAGGTCTCGATGTGAGTTGACTGCAGCCGGAATCCAGGGCAGGCGGCAGTGCACTTGTTCAATGCAGGCCACTAGACAGCTGCAGACGGAATATTCGGTCAGTGAATGTAGGGCAGATGGATCGGATCTTCTTCGATCGACGATCATTCTTCTTCGCAAGTTCTTATAAATCAGGATTTTGCTCAAAATCGACGGATGTATATGGAAACGAGGGATTTCCATGGATGAACTGGGATTTACCATGAGTAATATATAGGCCTATTCCACGCTTTCTCGATTGTATACCGTTGTTAATCGCTAAACGTCTTTAGTTCTTCTTCTTATGAAATCGGATTCAAAATCCGGAGGATTACATCGGATCTTCGTCTGAAATATTTCATTCCTGTAAAGCTGTGTTCACGTGTTTTCATGATCCGTGTTTATTTTCAGTCTTCGTGATGTTTCGCTGCGTGAAAACATCACGGAGTTTCTGGAGAAAATAGAAGAAAGTTTAGGACCTTCAGTTGGCATTCATCTTAAGATAATATTCATCAAGATGCTTCAATATTTGGAGGTAAGAACTATAGGAAAAAGAAAACCGTTACACTGATATATCAATGTAATTGGATGTTTGTATAATTTATAACTGAACAGTTTAATATAGCGTGTCCCATTTTCACCAGACTAAATATGATTAAGAGTTTAAAGACAACGATAAGTTTATCCAAATACGAAATCGAAGATCGACAGGTTAAAAATTCACCATCGGAGGACCCTCGCACACATGTAGCACCCAATCAACGCTGTCAATAGCACTTGCAGAGTTGCTTATGGTATGCGTTCCATCATGAGGATGCACGAGGAATGACAACAGTATACTATATAGAATGAAATTGGAGTTGTTTATACATAACGACATCCTGATCACCTGTTCAGTTTGCGTGTATACAGAGTTATACTCTTCTCCCAGAAATTTCATTTGAACCGTTGACTTCTTTGTAATGAGATTATTTCCTTAAATGTTGATTGTATAATGACCATACATATAGTTACGAACATTATTATGTTCATTAAATACAGGGGATTACTTGACATATCGACAGATAAATCCAGAAAAGATAGGAAACAGAGATCGAGACAGACAGATAGAAGAACAAAGAGAAAGAGGAAGACAAACATAGAAATATAGAAAGAGGAAGGCAAACGTAGAAATAGAAGAGGAAGACTATTATTTCGTTAAATTGTCTTATAATAGATATTGTTATAAGGCTATAAAATTTGAAACGATAAACGAAATAGAAACATTAGCATCACAAGGAGCAATCAATTCCAGTCAAATTTGATGAAAAAATTCTAGCTTAGCTAAATAGATATATGCCTATATAGTATATACAATGTGTCTCAGTTGAACTGATACCCTTTTGTTTTGGCAATAAATCTGTCAATTCTAAAAGTAATTCAATAAAATTTCATACATTGAATAGGGTTAGGGTTAGTCACAAATATTTATATTACATTACATTACATTACATTACATTACACTGCTGCATAAAAAGTCCTTCATCATTCGCCAACTGTACAACTATAAACATTGGAATAATGCACAATACTCGTTCAGAGATATAATCTGTTTCCATGCAGTTGCTATAGACCCGGATGATGCCTATGTTTTTCAGATCATAGCTTAAGATATGAATATATAACTGAATATAAATCAGACATTTAATTTAGCCAACTGTTTATAATATTGCATATGTTTTCTCTTTCTACTGATATTGTGCCATTTTGCAACTTTTCGCCATGTGCACTGTATGTATTGTTGTTGTAAAGTATGACCTTTTGTCTCATGCTAATAAAAGATAACTTACTTTGTACTTACTTGCTTCGATCCCTTCTGGTCTGCAGCCCTTTGTACATTGCGTAATATGATGTTTTATTTGGGAACAATAAAAAGGGAAATAGTTTAGAAATTATATATAAATGGATGAATCGCCGTTGCGAATTAATGTAGCCATGTGGGAAAAAGAGACTTTTTCATTGCTGTGAATGCATTTAAATTGCACCATTGTATTTTGTTAAACATTAATCGATATTAACGTTTAAATAAAAATCTATATAAAGTTCTGTGAATATACGCATCGCTTTTAAGGTGTATAGAGAAGCGATATATAAACTTATCATATATTAATATATTGAAACATGTAGGGCCTATGTATATTATTTTTTGAATATATATCATATATTATATTGACGACAGATTTCAATATGCACACGTATACATGTATATACATATATAAATATATAGGCCTATAATGAATAGTGGGACTTTTTAGCGACTCTTTTTAACGGACAGAAATTCTACATAGCAATGTTTATTCTCAATATTAATTCGAGAAAAACAAAAGAAATGAAGAAGGAGAAATAACCTACAGCACGAAAAGTTAATGTCTCTTGCATTGCCTTTGTTTCTTCGTCTGTCTGTCTGTCTTTCTCTGTCTGTCTCTGTCTGTCTGTCTGTCTGTCTCCCTGTCTCACTTCCTTCGTCTGTCTGTTGTGCTGTATGTAACCAAATGTCGTCATCATCATCATAGTCGGAGACGGTTGACCCCCGCGGGCAATCATTTCTTCATTGACCCTAATTGAACGGCCAGTGCGGTCAATAATTAATGCTTCCGGCGACCCGTATGTGGCCACAGGCGGATGGGGTGGGACACACAGAACCCCTTATCGTTTGTTAGATCTCTGTATATATATACGAAATACATTCTATGCTTCATCAACGCAATTGTGTAGCGCTATATTTGTCTCTCTCTGTCTCTCTGTCTCTGTCTCTGTCTCTGTCTCTGTCTCTGTCTCTGTCTCTGTCCTCTGTCTGTCTGTCTGTCTGTCTGTCTGTCTGTCTGTCTGTCTGTCTGTCTGTCTCTCTCTCTCTCTCTCTCTCTCTCTCTCTGTTCGTCTGTCTGACATTCTCACTGTCTCTTTAAATTATTATTTAAAATACAATGATGTATAACTTTACCTCCGTCTGCTTCTCTCTACGTGCATATCTGTCTGTCTACCTGTCAATCTGTCCGTCTGTCTGTCTACCTGTCAATCTGTCCGTCTGTCTGTCTACCTGTCAATCTGTCCGTCTGTCTGTCTACCTGTCAATCTGTCCGTCTGTCTGTCTACCTGTCAATCTGTCCGTCTGTCTGTCTACCTGTCAATCTGTCGTTCTGTCTGTCTACCTGTCAATCTGTCCGTCTGTCTGTCTACCTGTCAATCTGTCCGTCTGTCTGTTTACCTGTCAGTCTGTCCGTCTGTCTGTCTACCTGTCAATCTGTCCGTCTGTCTGTCTGTCTACCTGTCAATCTCTCCGTCTGTCTGTCTACCTGTCAATCTGTCCGTCTGTCTGTCTACCTGTCAATCTGTCCGTCTGTCTGTGTGTCTGTGTGTTTTCTGTCTCAGGAATTGTATCGATCTTGGGAAATCGCAAACAATGCATAATGTAAGTCCTCCTATAGTTATCGGTCCGATCTTCATTGTTCCACCCATCAGTCGGAATTTGTTCGTCACGCTTGAGTGATCTGCATTTTAACACTCACCTTTCATCCTACTCAGACCAAGTACCTCGATCGTTACATAGAAAGGCATGGGGCCTGTATAGCGTTGCAGTGATTGAGGCTGATTGCTGGTTCACGATGTAGAGAGGGTCTTCTATAGCGGAACTGTTCCAGTTACTCGGAAAGTTAAAAGGAACTTCGGCTTCGATCTGTGTACAGTTGAAGCGATCGCAGAGGTTGATAGCTGCGGGGTTTTTGAAACGAAAGAGCCACTGATCAAATAGATAGCGTTTCAATTCAATTTAGAAGTGACATAGGCCTACACGTCAAATTAAATTACTCTTCTAAGTTATTAATATGTCGACTCTGAAATTAGTTGATGCATCGAGGGCTGGTCGATGAATTGATAATATTCGAGCAGAGTATGGTACGGCATAGGAGTATAAAGAATTGGAACCAATCTTCGAGGGTTTGGTCTGGTTGGACACGTGCGCATGTATGACCTCGATAGAGACCAGGAGGACATTCAGAACAGTTAGAAGCACGCTTGCGAGAAGCTGCAACGAAGTTTTTCTCTATATTTTCTGCGGTACAATTGTTTCAGTTATTCCCAGAAATTTTATTTTATTATTTCTAACTAATTCGTTAAAATGGCGCAAATGAATTACCGATATGGAAACGTAAAGCATGAATCGTACATGACCTTCAGTTCAACAGACTCGTCAGATTTTGAGGTTTTTTCTACTTTTTCCATTTATTCGATTTATTTTCATATAACTATTTAAGCAAAGATAGGCCTTACTCCGTACAGAAAATAAAATCTGCATGAAAATCTGCATTCCTGCCGATGTGCAGTTGTATGGTGAGTTTCATTTGTTTTCTGAAGAAATTCTGTCAGTCTATCAGTGACTGATTTATGCCGAGCATGAACAGTAAACCATTTTAGCCTGCAGCTGATAACACTCTTAGAAAGCCAGTCCTTCATTTACGCAATATTTTTTAAAAGATTTATGCGTCTGAGAAGCAACATAAATGATGCCATGGATGCTTTAAAACCGTGTATGTATACCAAAATACTCACATATAAGTATACGTTATAGTATTAAAAGTATATTGAAGATGTTATTGTATATTGTATTGTATTGTATATAATATTGCACATAATATATACAGATGTTTTATAGTTTTACAGCTTATTGTGTTGCCTATAGAGACGATAAGGTTATGTGACTGAGGTTCGCATGAATAAAGTTACATTTCTCATGACATAGAAATTTATAAAAGATCAAAACTTGTATGCATCAACTGAATGTGATTCCTCTGATGAAGCAGTTGGCTCTAATATTAAACCAAATATAAACTGTCTAATAATTATTTTTATAGATAATAAGTAAGACAGAAATTAATCAAGGGACGAATCAGTGGCGTATCAAACATCATATACTTTGTGAATCTGCAGCCATTGTAAAAACGGTCCAACAACCTCTGATTAATGCTTAGTACTTTCTGAGTCAGTTTAGGACAATAGATGCATTATTGACATTTATGAGCAATTTTAATAAAGCAAGGGTGGGCCTCTTGCTTTATTCTTCGGGAGCTTGCATATTTAGAATATTTGTATATTGACATATAATTAATTTCTTTCTGTCCTATAGAAACTAGAGGGGGCCATGTGCCATAGCATACAGGCATAATGGCCAGTCCGCCACTGGTATATTGCGTTGTTTGTTAGTGGGGTGCAAAGCGTTTTAATTATTTTAAATTATGTTTGAATTTTTATATTCAAAAATAGATATAACTGTGCACATAGCACCCATTACTTACACTTATAAACAAAAACCATTCTTCATTATTTTAGATGTTTAGTTCTGTGTTGCATTTACATGTTGTGAGTTCTAATGCATCATTGTCATTCTATTTAACATATTGTAGTTTTTAATTCATCTTCTTATTTTTTTATTAGTCAAACTCATAGTATTCTAAATATTATAGTGTGGCTAGAATGCTAAAAGACAGCAGGATGTAGCCAGACATCTGTGTTCGATTAAGAGATAGTTTCTGCTTCAGTCGATATTTCAATGATGACAAACAATGTCACAGTCGCGACAAATAAACCCCGATTGATTCTTATTTGCAGACAATTGATCACCTATAACTGATCAGACTTCTTTTAATTAACGACTAATTGTCTTGCCACGCAGTTACCATTTATATAGCGTCTACTGCCATAACAAAAATATTATTAAAGTTCTCGTATGTGTATATATAATATATATGTGTATATAACATATATATTATATGCTATAGATACTATTTTATGGGATTTGAAGATGTTCCTCATAATAACCATGTATGCAGTCGAGAGGTTAGCACAAATGCACTCACCGGTTCGTCCTTTTGTGTGTCCGTGCGTGTGGCTGAGTGTTTGTGTTGGATGTAATAATTTAGTTAGTTTAATTTAATTTCAGTGTTGTGAACTGTTTTCAGTGTTTATCGAGATCCCTCGCAATCCCCAATCCCGTTTTTTTCGGGATTTTAGTCCTTCCATAATTGTTCAGTTCCGGAACCTTTTTTCTATAGAAAAAACACTGTTTATATGCACATATACTTATATACATATATATATATATATATATATATATATATATATATATATATATTTATATATATACATATATAATATATATATATATATATATATATATATATATATATATATATATATATATATATATATATATGAACTTTTAATTGTGAAAGGACAACGCCAAGGACTCCCTTCAAAGTTTCTCTATATACGTCTGTAATAATTTGATGTATAATGTAACTTCAGTGTGGATCTGAAGTATTTTTATAGCGCTTTCTGAGACCCTCTCCTGCATAAGGAGCCCTGTAATGTAGCTGTAACGTAAGATATCGGAGGGAATACCATCGTTTATTAATGCAGTGCCACTCCTAACTTCTCTTGTTGTTTGTTTTCAGGATCGATTCGACCTTGGCGGTGTCTATACGGGTGGCCTGGGTCACCCGTCGCAGTTCCAACGGACCCTACCCCCATGCAACACTTCGATCGTCGGAGGAGGCGCCCCCTACTCGGTCCCCGGTCACTCGGCTGTCCCTCCCCTGCGCTACACGCCCCCAGGAGGATGTTCGTCCTCAGACTTCCAGCCACCCTACTTTCCTCCGCCGCACTGCGCCAGCAGCGTACCACAACAACCGTCCTTCGACTTCCAACTCCACCAGTACCAGTACCTCGATCCGTACTCGCACCATCACTTGAACGTACCGCAGTACTCTGTGTCTTCCGTACCCCACCCGCACCCCCACCACTACCAATCGTACCCTCCGGCGGCACAGAGCTCCCAAGACAGGTACGCGCCGAACCCATCACTCTACTACAACGACTCCCTGAAGGCGTCGACGGCCTTCGGGGGGTCAGCAGCGGCCACGGCAGGGTCCAACTATGACGACAGGCAATGCAATGCCACGTGCTCAGACTATTTGACCCTACGACGACCTGACCTCATTCCGTCCAAGGTCATCCAATCGATCGATGGAGAAGTAGGTCATCGCAATGACAACACCAACGACGACTCGAATAAGGTATATGCTTATGAAGATAACTTACTTATTTACTTACTTAGATACATGATCATTTGCTTACTTACTTGGGTTCTGAGATGGAAGAATGCAGCGCCCCTGTTCGATAACAATTCGAAATTTGATCAAAAAAATTATTGGTTTTGCCTATCTGGTCGTTGACGGCGTGGCTTTTGTTGCTGTTGTTGTTGCTGCTGATGATGATAATGATGATGATGATTGTGATGATGATAATCATGATGAAAATTGCCTTATCTTATTTTCCTTATGGTGCCTTATACTTTAACTGTAATCGAAAATGTGCAAAACCCTATTCCGAGAGTCACTGGCACTCCCAACCCGGAGCAATGTCATTACTGAAAACCAGGAAATGCTCTGTAACACAGCTACACTTACACAGCGCGTTTCAAGAACCCCACAAAGGCGCGTGTACCACGGCTAAACAGCTGCAACTTAAGATGAGCTGAAAACGTCTTCTGAGCTATAATTATGTGGTGGTTAAGTTCTAATGCCAAGTGGAACGACTCAGTGACTTTATTATTAGGTGGATGCAACATGAACATTAATTATTATAATAATGATAATAATAATAATAATAATAATTATTATTATTATTATATTAGTATTTATAAAACATGAAGATGTGATTTGTTGCAGAGTACAGACGCTGACATCGCGGATGATGATGTTGATGACGATGAAGATGATGATGACTTCGCCTGCAGTCAGGAGGATGGTGAAGGCAACAACAGAAAAGGTGGAGCAAATATAAACAAATAACTAATCAGTTTAAGTTATTTAAGAAATATTCCACTGATTTGTTTATTCACTGTCATAATTAATAATGATGACAATGATGATGTTGACAGAGTAAAGCTGATATACTTATCCACTGCAGATGATCTTAATTCGGTTGGAACGTGGTGACTGCATGAATGGTTAAGTGTATACGACGAGGTCTATGACCTCATTCCGTCTCATCGTTTGATGTGGTGGCATAGAAGAACTTTCGAAGAGCATGACACCAAATCAGTTCCGTCGAGCCCATCATTCTCGCTCCGTTTGTTGTGCAAAAATCTCTTCAGCTGGTGTTGGACAGTAGTGCCAAAAAATCTTGTGTTGAAACGCCAGTTGATTATTGTTATTATCATTATTATTTAAGCATTTATTAAGCGCCACTATTTAATCACCAAACTCCCTGCGATAGCGCTAAGCAATTGTGAGAGAAGGACTTGTTCAATCGAGTAACCTCAGCCAACCTACATAGCATACACCGCCTCAGAAGGAAATGAGGCTCTAATCGATATATTCTCCGTGTTACAAGGCCAGTGATCTAACCACTCATTAACCGTGTCAAAAAGTTGAATAATGAAGGTAGCGGTCATGGTTGGGCCAACAATCCAGACAATTTCTAGCGGAAGTTGATCAGTGAAAGCCAAGGTTGGTCCTGCAGGTCTAGGTACCGACCACTATATCCGGTTTTCTTATTGCAGATTCTCAGAGTGGTCGATTGCTGATTGGAGGCAGTGGACCGTGCAATCGTTCCGGTCGAATGACGACAAGTGGTGAACTAGTTCCAACTGATCTATTCTGTTCCGTTCCTGGTCGACTGTCGCTTCTCAGTTCGACGTCCAAGTACAAGGTCACGGTCGCAGAAGTTCAACGACGACTTTCAACACCAGAATGCCTCAATGCATCACTTCTCGGTGGAGTCCTTCGCAGGTATACACAGACGACGCCACACAATAACACTCTGTATGTAATTTATATATTATATATATATATATATATATGCTCATGTCGACTAATTTTCTAACAGCATTAGTGATCACAATATGTATTCATGTATATATCATCAGCCACTTTACGGCCATCGGTATACGAATAAATGATCTCCATTGTCCTCTGTCAAGTCTATTGCCCCCTTAGTGTTAGTCCAAGTGATGCTATTATAATATTATGTCCTCGTTTATATTATCTATCCAGCGTATATATTCCTGGTCTGCCTTTGTGTCTTTTGCCTTCGAATCTTGCATGTATATATATATATATATATATATATATATACATGCAAGATTCGATATATATATATATATATATATATACATATATAAGCATAAAATCTGCGTGACATCATTGCAAGATGACTGTTTATTATATATGTTAATAACAAATGCCGCTGCATGCATTCGGAGATTCGTCTCCTGCTGCAGGCGATTGTGTCATGTCTTCATGTAAGGAACCCTGGCAATTCACACACATATATATATATACATATTTATTATATATAATATAATTGTGCATATATATATAAATAAGATGACTGCCCTATGTTGTAAACCTACATGCAAGCATTACCTGCCCATCATTGCTGCAGGCTATTGCTTCGTATATAATTGTGCATAGGCCTAGTTGCATATATAATTTATTATTATTATCATTTGAGTCATTTGACGTAGTATACGATCATGTGATGAACTTTAAACTGTATGTATGGTGAACGTGTGTATCTATGTTATAACATGAATGTATGTAAATGTATGTTTTGACATGAATGTATGCAACATGAATGTCTGCTGCATATAATAATACCTTCACCTAAACATTTATATATCGCCTTAGTTTTATGCTGTCTTCGCATGCACTGTATTTAAAAAACGCACTGTTTAGATAAGGAAATAAGTGAGTATACCCTTTATTGCCTTTACAACAGGCGCACATGCCTTACGCTGTTAACAATGTCAACGCGCAAATGTATTTGAAATGGAATTCTAAGAGGAATCTATCTATAGTCCTAGATTGAGTTCTAAGACGATTAGTAATCCGGGCCATGTTCTGCATATAGGTCAATTCCTCCAAAAAGTCAATAGTAAATACCCTTCGGCCACGATACCATGATCGTGTCTGTATACCCATAGCTATGACAAGTAGGGCCTATACGAAAAAATCGTTTAGGCATATGTTTAGATTCTTGTATTCATATTGACTTATTTACTTATTGGAATTTTACTGACATTAAATTTTTTCGATATGTATTCACCAGAGTGCCGTTTGGCAGATGGTTTAATAAAGAATATACTTACTTACTTGCTTAATTAAATTATCATATATATATATATATATATATATATATATATATATATATATATATATATATATATATATATATATATATATATATAGAGAGAGAGAGAGAGAGAGAGAGAGAGAGAGAGAGAGAGAGAGAGAGAGAGAGAGAGAGAGAGAGAGAGAGAGAGAGAGAGAGAGAAATACAAATGGATGGATGTTCACTCAAATAGTTTAGATTGAACATAGATATACCATGGAGGAACTCTTATGTCCGCTGGGAAGGAAGTGCTATATACGTTGCCATTGATGTTTTTTTTATGCTCATACGGTAATTGTGTAAATGTCCTTATCAACGGCATTTTAAAGACAGTCTTCCTCCATCTCATGTCTCTCAATTGTTCTTTCATTTGTCTGGTAATATTTTAGCTGTTGTTTGTTGATATGAATTGTGCGGTATATTTCTATGCGTTGATCTGTAGGGCCAAATCGAAGAACGGGGGTCGGGCGCTGAGGGAGAAACTGGACAAGATAGGCGTCAATCTACCGGCGGGGAGAAGGAAGGCGGCCACTGTCACCCTACTCACGTCGCTAGTAGAAGGTTCGTCACATGTTACATCAATATACAGATTTTACGCCTATACTGCTACATTACATGCATGTGAAGAACAAATCCATAGGATATCTGTATCGATGTAATTAATTCACATTCTTATTGACAAACATAAACAGCCCTTACAAAGGAAGCTACATAAAAGATAAAACACTGACATACATACATACGTATACATACGTACGTACATACGTATATACATAATTGAAGAAGCTCTTTTGTTTGTTTGTTGCCTTTCGCTGTCTGTATGTCTCGGTCTGTCTGTCTGTCTGTCTGTCTGTCTGTATGTCTCGGTCTGTCTGTCTGTCTAAATCGTGTACCTGCCTTGTCTAGTGTTACACTGATTGTCAATGCCTGACTGAAACCTCCCCACCAGCACCATAAGGCGGCTCTCTCTTCCTAGACCCGTAAACATGTCAGACCCACCCTTTGCTGGGTTCCTCCTCAGTCTCAGACTCCCTACCCCTCGTCGTTCATCTCTATCGCTCGCCTTCTTTGTCTCTCTTCTGATTCTTCCTCTTCTTCCTCTTCTTTCCTCTCTCGTCTTATCAAATCCGATTAAAACGAATCCTTTTTCCAACAGACACCAAATGGTCGCTCAATGTTTCTTCTAAGAAGAGACATTAATATAGCGCCCTCTGCTGACCTACCCTCCCAGTGAGTAGGTGCTCCTCTTTGAGGAAACAGTGTTCTTGCGGTGAACGAAGCATTTCTAGATATAGGCCTACAGCGACTGACGGACAATTGAGAGAGATGGGAAGAAGGTCGTTGAGGCAGACCATTGGGGATTAATCTCAGGTCTCATGGCAGTCTGAGAGAGAGAGAAAGAGAGACAGACAGAGAGACAGACAGACAGACAGACAGACAGACAGACAGACAGACAGACAGACAGACAGACAGACAGACAGACAGACAAAGACAGACAGAGACAGAGACAAACAGAAAGACAGACACAGTGACAGACACAGAGACAGACACAGTGACAGAGACAGAGACAGAGACACTTACAGACAGGGAGCGAGAGGAAAGACAGATAGACAAACAAAGAGAGAGATAGAGGGAGAGAAAGAGAGAGTGTGAGAGAGAGAGAGAGAGAGAGAGAGAGAGAGAGAGAGAGAGAGAGAGAGAGAGAGAGAGAGAGAGAGAGAGAGAGAGAGAGAGAGTGAGAGAGAGTGAGAGAGAGAGAGAGAGAGAGAGAGAGAAAGAGAGAGTGAGAGAGAGAGAGAGATATATATATATATATATATATATATATATATATATATATATATATATATATATATATATATATATATATATATATTCCTACTGACCACAATATTTTTCTAATGCCTGAGCTAAGAATGGTTTTATTTCGTCGATTAAGTTGTATTCGCCGCCGGCGCGTGTAACCTACTTGTGCTTGGGTGTGGTCGTGTATCCTTGTGTGTCCTGCTATTTGTATGCGTGGATGTGGCTGTGTGTATATGTATGTGTACACTCAATAGGGCGAATTCCAAACGCCACCATTTAATGGCCGTTGATGGATCGCGAGGGCGATAATAGGGAAAGCAGCGGGCTAACGCACCCTTCCAAGTAAATCACCCCAAACAGGTTGCCCTTTTAAGTACGCAATAGACAGACAGACAGGCAGGCAGATGGATAGACAGACAGACAGACAGAGAGGCAGGCACACAGACAGACAGATATGCTGGGCATCTGGAAAGGCAAGTGTGGTCAGTTCGGTCAAGCGGCGACTTCAAAAACTTGGTCGAGGAGTGGAATTCGGAACAATAAGAGAGAACTGGCACAAGCACATGGACGCACAAAGAGAGAGACAGAGGCAGACAAAGAGAGGCAGAGGAAGGCAGACGCAAGCATCCATCGATGCAGACGGAGGAGTTACCTCTGACGGTCGTTGCCAGCAACACGGCTTTAACTGTCTGTACCATAACGAAGACGTCTGGATATCGTCCAGGACCCAGACCCCGAGGCACACCGATCTCTCTCTCTCTCTCTCTCTCTCTCTCTCTCTCTCTCTCTCTCTCTCTCTCTGTGTCTCTCTCTGTGTCTCTCTCTGTGTCTCTCTCTGTGTCTCTCTGTTTGTGTGTGTCTCTGTGTCTTCTTATATCTGTCTGTCTTTCTGTTCATCATGTCTTCGTGTCTTCCGTTTTACTTCTGCACTGTCCGTGTGTCCGTCTGTTTGTCTCTTCGTCTGTCAGTAGGTCAGTCTTTCTGTCTGTCCGTCCCTCTGTCTGTCCATCTGTCTGTCTGTGTCAGTCTGTGATAACTTGTGACTTGTATAGCTGATAGGCGGGCAACGGAGGAGAGCCTTCGACATAAGACCCTGCAGTCGGACAGACCATGTGGTCCTAGCATCCGGTTTCTCTTCTTAAGGCTTTCAGTTAATCGAACATGACTCTCCATCAACCCAACACCCCCTCCGCCACTGCCTCCCCTCAGCCGACCGACTCACGCACCAACCGATCCATGCACAGGGTGAGGCGCAGCGGTGGTCGACCTCCAACGTTCATCACCCGCGACACCACCCCATGCATAATCAAAATGACCAATACAGGCGCTACAATAATTGTTGAGTAACATGACGTCACCAACCGACCTGCACTCATCTCATTTCATAATGACTTAGCATCATCATCATCATCATCATCATCATCATCATCATCATCATCATCATCATCATCATCATCATCATCATCATCATCATCATCATCATCATCACCATCGTCGTCATCATCATCATCATCATCATCATCATCATCATCATCATCATCATCATCATCATCATCATCATCATCATCATCATCTTCATCTTCATCATCATCATCATCATCTTCATCTTCATCTTCATCTTCATCATTCATCATCATCATCATCATCATCATCATCATCATCATCATCATCATCATCATCATCATCATCATCATCATCATCATCATCATCATCATCATCATCATCATCATCATCATCATCATCATCATCATCATCATCATCATCATCATCATCATCATCATCATCATCATCATCATCATCATCATCATCATCATCATCATCATCATCATCATCATCATCATCATCATCATCATCATCATCATCATCATCACCATCGTCGTCATCATCATCATCATCATCATCATCATCATCATCATCATCATCTTCATCATCATCATCATCGTCATTATCATTATCACCATCATCATTATCATCTTAATGATATGTTTCGATTTCGTCGTCGTCGTCATCATCGTCATGATTATTGGTTGTCGTTGCAGGGGAGGCGGTTCGGCTGGCGAGGGATTTCGGATACCTGTGTGAGACGGAGTTTCCCGCTCAACCGGTTGCTCAATACGTCACGAGACAACAAAACGAAACAACCGAACAACCGATGATGCGAAAACAAATGATCCTATCCACCAAGTAAGACGATTCACAACTCAACAGACAGACACACAGACGGAAGGACGGACGGACAGACAGACAGGAACACACAGGCACACACACAGACACACACAGACAGATAAACACGGACTGACAGACAGACAGACAGACACAGACAGACAGCCAGACACACAGACAGACATAGACAGACACACACGGAAAGGCAGACAAACACACATACACAGACACACAGACAGACGCAATTGACAGACAGTTTCTTATTTCTGCCTTTCTAAATCTTGTCGTCTTGAGCTTCTGTGGACAATTATTTCCGGTGCCAGTTCCTTGCATTGTCTTTTCGGTGGCGATTCGCTCTTGTCTAACTGACTCGAGATTTGAACGGTGAATGGACGTCGTCTCATATATCAGGCATTACCTCATAGGAATAGTTTTGCCCTTCATCTCTTTCTAATTACCATGCTTCTCATGTTTGTCTTTCTTAAACTCTAGCAGATTCGGTAGTAGCGAAGATTCATCCGGAATTTAGTTAAAGCAAAATTTTACCAATTCTTCAAACAACTAACAATAACAACTAACAAAAACAATTTGCGACGACGGTATGAAATCAATGCCTGCCCTTAACGCGGGCAAAGGTGCCAAGAAACGGAGAGAGGCATACAGACATGACGCAACTGCGAGTGCCACATCGAACCAAACAAGAACCAGTTGAAGAGTGATGCCCTGCTTACAAACAGGTCCCTGGTAAACTCCTTCGACTGCATCCGGGGTCTTGGTCCGATATATAAAGCGGTCGGCGCATAAACTATCACTCGCGCCGCCGGTCCTTCATAAAACCTGACAATATATTGATAGAAAGTCAGATATCGGTCGGCTGTGGCGCGCACTTGCCGGGCGCGCGAAGAGACCTCAGCGGCGTCGGCGGCGGCGGCACAGCTTCGTCTAAGACGGCGTCCGTCGCTGCCATAAAGATAGGGATAAGCAGGTCCCGTACTCGCGCCCCCATCGGACCCCGTCTCAGCAGACGCTCGTTTATCTGGCGAGTAAGAACGCCTATAAACACTACAAAGCAGAAAAAGCCGCCTGCGCCGTGGCTTTATCGCAGGTGCCCGCGGGAGCGCACAAATCGCACCTGGCCGGGACAGAAGATGATCGATAGAAATTGAAATCGCATGGGCTGCGATGCGAGACTCAGTTGCGTTCCTGGATCTGACGCGATTCGTTGCTGTTGTCCGTTGACTGCGGTGGGCGCGTTTTTCGCCGACTGACGGAATGGGAAGAGATTCAATTAGACGCGAGGAAAAGAGAGAGCGTCTCAATAGGAGAGCAGTCGCTTGGTAATTTAAGACAGATCCCAGGCGGATGTTAAATGGAAGCCGGGCTGGTGGTGGGGTGGTGGGTGGTGTGGTGGGGTGGGGGTGGGAGTGGTGTGGTGGGGTGGTGGGGTGGGGTGCCCTGGTTAAGCGATGATTTAAGCGTTCAGTGAAAAACGATGCGATTCATAAGCGATAATAAAATCCGTTGCATTGAGATCTGCTAGAAGCAGACAATTATGCGGTGGGTTCTGTAGCAGATAAATAATGATGATGATGATGATGATGATGACGACGACGACGACGACGACGTCGACGACGATGATGATGATGATGGTGGTGGCGGTGATGATGATGATGATGATGATGATGGTGGTGGTGGTGGTGGTGGTGGTGGTGGTGGTGGTGGTGGTGGTGATGATGATGATGATGATGATGGTGGTGGTGGTGGTGGTGGTGGTGGTGGTGGTGGTGGTGGTGGTGGTGGTGGTAATGATGATGATGATGATGATGATGGTGGTGGTGGTGGTGGTGGTGGTGGTGATGATGATGATGATGATGATGATGATGGTGGTGGTGGTGATGATGATGATGATGATGATGATGATGGTGGTGGTAGTGGTGGTGGTGGTGGTGGTGGTGGTGATGATGATGATGATGATGATGATGATGATGATGATGGTGGTGGTGGTGGTGGTGGTGGTGGTGGTGGTAATGATGATGATGATGATGATGATGATGATGATGGTGGTTGTGAACTGAGTTTCGTGTACAGTCTTACAGTGCGAGATATTAGCGTATATATTTAGTGCGCTTACTTTAGTTTCACGTGTATATGTATATATGATAAATGCATAACGTTTAATTGTACTGTCTTAGTGACACGCGCGGCCGGCCGATCTGGGCAGCGGCGCGCTATATGTATATTATAAGATTTCGCTTATGCGCACAGAAGACAGGTGTGTCAAGAGGCGCGAAGAATTATGCTGACTAGAGAAGTTTGAATTCGAGTGTGTTCGCTGTAGTAGTGTGGCTGACTAGTTGAGTTGTAATCGAATTGAGTTCTGTCTGTTTGTTTCTTATTAAACTAAGAGATATTAAACTGTGTTGCTGATTAATTCAGGTTATACTTATACGTAGAATTAGTGTTCAAAAGGTGAACGTTAAATAGGCGTTAAGTACGAAGAGAACAAGGATTTAATCAGAAGGATTGTCAACGGAAGAATTGGGTTGACATTATTGGTGGCAGCGGCGGGATAAGAACTCACGGTGGATAAAAACTCACGGTGGAACAGCGTCGGTGTGGATAAATACTCACGGTGGATAAATACTCACGGTGGAATAAATACTCACGGTGGATTAAAATTCACGTTATCACCTCCTTCGGCGGATAGAAGAATCTACGAAGGTGATAGAAGAATTTACAACGGTGTTAGAAGAATCTACGCGTTGTTGCTGTGTGACGTGTCTACGATATCAACGACGGTGGAACACGAGAAACGGTATAAAAATTTCGTTGTTTTCCACGAACAAATATAAAAGAAATCCCGTTTGTTTATCGATTCACACAACAAGAAAAACCGTGACTTCTTTGAAAAGAGAAATCACCAAAGTAAACAAGTAAGATGGAGAAACTAAGTGCTGAAAGACAAGCAGATATTAAGAAGATGTCTACGGAAAGGCTAAAACAGCGTTTGTTGAAAGCCGGTTTTAAAGAAGAACAATTAGAAGGTATGTCACGTGGTGACATGATGCAGGAACTCGCCGATGTGTGGGTTAAAGAAGAAGTCGAAGAAGGTGCCGTTGGCGGTGCCGTAGAAAAGGCTATTGAAAAACCTCCTGCGCCTATGTCTATGGAGATGTTGATGCAGTGGATGATGATGAAAGAAGATAGGGAGGAGAAACGGAGACAAGAAGAGAAAGAAAGAGAGGAGAGACGAAGACAAGAAGAGAAAGAGCTGAGACAAGAAGCAGAACGTGTAAGACAAGACGATTTGCGCTTGCAGAGAGAGAAAGAAGATAAAGCAGAACGTCTGCAGAGAGAGAAAGAAGAGAAAGCGGAACTTGCAAGGCAAGAAGAATTGCGCTTGCAGAGAGAGAAAGAAGAGAAAGCGGAACTTGCAAGGCAAGAAGAATTGCGCCTGCAGAGAGAGAAAGAAGAAAAAGCGGAACTTGCAAGGCAAGAGGAATTGCGTCTGCAAAGAGAGAGAGAAGATAAAGCAGAACAAGTGCGTAAGGCAGAACTTGAATTGCAAAAGAATCAGTTTGAGATTCAGTTAGAACAGTTGAAAAGAGATAGGGAAGATGCTGAAAGAAGAAGATTGGAGCAGATGATTGAATTTGAAAAAGCTAGAAAAAGTGATGAAGAGGTTCGTCAGCAACAGATTGAAGCAAAGAGAATGCGTGAAGAAGAAAAAGAAAAAGCGCGAACGTTAGAGTTAGAACGCGCAGAACAGATAAGACAAGAAGAACTCAAATTTCAGAAAGAAAGTTTGGAAAAGGCAGAGGCCGAAAGACAAGAACGTCTGAAACTGGAGAAATCAAAATTGACATTGAAAGAAACGCAAATGAGAGAAGAACGGGAAGCAGAAAGAAGGAAGCAGCAAGAAAGTGAAACTTTGGTGTCAAAAATTAAGAAAATAGGTGATGCAATGAAGCATGTATTGCCTCAAATGCCAACTGATATGATGGAGGTGCCATTATATTTTGAAACAGTCGAGAACGCATTTCGCAGTTTTGCTGTGGAAAAGCCGTTTTGGGTTAAATTATTACTACCATTGATGACGCCGAAAGCTCGAACCGTTCTGAATAGATTGTCATTCGATGATCTAGACAATTATGATAGAGTCAAGCAGCACTTATTAAAAGAATTTAAATTGACCTCCAGAGAATACAGAGCCAGATTTGTGGATGCTAAGAAGACAACAGAAGAGACTTATACGATGTTTACGGCAAGACTTAAGAACTTGCTAAACTATTACGTGAGAAGTCGAAACGTGAACAGAGAGTATGATACGCTCTTTGATTTGCTGGTAGCGGATAAGCTAAAAGAATGTTTACCGCCAGGTCCACTACAGTTTGTATTGTCGAAGGAAGGAACTGACTGTCTTCAAGCTAGTGCAGTGGCAGACCTAGCAGACATTCATGTAAACAATCGAATTGGGTTTGCGTTCCCAAATATAAACAGTTATCCTTCTCAACGTTCCGTAAACCAAAGCCAGAGTGGAAAGTGGAAAAGTAATCCAGGAACAGGGAATCAGTTCATTGGTAAAGAAGTCAAGGCTAGTGTCCCTGTACCCAATGAGACCAGAGAAGTGACGTTTGGTCGTCAGGGATTTAACAAATCGTCAGCGCCGTTTGCCAAAAGGGAAGGCAACACATCGTTTACGCAGTATAAGAGATATGAAGGCAATGAACAACGAGGTATGGTGGTGAAGCGTTGTCACAACTGTGGTTCAGACAAACATTTGGTTAAATTTTGTCCAGTTCCAGTGGCAGCAGCTAGTTCTAGCAGAAATCAAGAACACACAAGGGTGAATTTGATTCAAGTGGTTAGTGATACAGGTAATCAAACCACGGGTCAAGAAAACCAAGAAACTGAAGTAAAGTCAGTAATGAAATGTGGTATTCAAAAAGAAATTCTATTGGATGCTGAAATTCAGAGAGAAGTCATAGGAAAAGATGACAGTCGAATATTGAAGAAATCGTTCTTGCAATATGTCGAGGTCGAAATTCGTGCAGTAGACGGTAAAGAGCCAGTGAAAGTCAAAGCACTGAGCGACTCGGGTGCAGAGATTCCGGTGATTAGTGAAGAATTACTGGAAGGCATGAAGGTGGAACAAATTGGAAAAGTGAATTTGCAATGTGTGGCAGGAGATGCCATTCCTGCGAAGTTAGTGAAAGTCGATGTTAGACTGTGTGATAGTGACGTGGAAGAAGAGGGATTTCCGCGTAAAATCCAGTGTTCACTTACACCTTATGTCACCTTGATGTGTGCTAGTATTGCAAAGATGGGCAGTACAGAAAGATTCTTGTTGCATCCAGAGATAATTGCCGAATTAAAAGCCGTACCACAGATGAAGGTCAAAACGATACAAGGAGATGTGAGTGTACGAGCAAATGTAATGACGAGAGCGCAGAGTCGGAAACAGGAAATGGTAGATGTTAATGAGAAGAGTGAAACTGAAAGTTCCAGTGATGAGGAAAACGAAAGTAATGAGCAACGAAGCTTATCGCGAGATGGTGTAACATCAGAGATAAACGAGCAAGAGATGGCTGCATGCGAGAATGGCACATTAAATGAAACGGAAGAAGACAATGAATGTGATGTGGGGATAGGAGACTTGTATAGAGATGAAGAAATGGACGAAGAACAAAAGGTGCAGATTGCCGATTCGAGGAAGTTCGAAGAGCAACAGAGGAAGGATGAATCGTTGAAGCCGTGGTGGAAGTTAGCACAAGAGAAAGAATCTGAATTCTGTGTGATCAACGGTTTATTGCATAAGAAATATCAAATATTAGACCAGACGATATATCAACTAGTGTTACCAAAAGAGAGACGAATAAAAGTGATGGAATTGGCACATGAATCAGTGTTTGGAGGACATCTAGGAGAAGAGAAAACAAGAGAACGAATAAAATTATCTTTTGTATGGCCAAAGATGAGAAGAGACATTGTGAAATTTTGTAAGTCTTGTGAGAAATGTCAACTAAAGGCAAGGAGTTTGGTGATGGATAGAGTGCCCATCACTCCAGTCTCAAGAGAAGAGGTCGCCTTCAGGAGAATGACGATGGACCTCGTTGGCCCGATCGATCCGGTATCTGCTGCAGGTCACAAGTATTGTTTATGCATTGTGGACTCGTGCACCAGATGGCCTACAATCTTTTTATTGAAATCGCTGACAGCGAAGGCTGTGTGTGAAGCGTTGATGGAACTATTCATGAACGTTGGTGTGCCGTCCGTGATTACAAGTGACCAAGGAACGAACTTCACAGCCAGTCTGACAAGAGAATTTCTCGATTTAATGGGCTGTAGTCCAAGATTCGACACACCAGGACACCCAGAAGCTGCTGGATTAGTAGAAAGATGGAATCAGACATTTAAAAAGATGATCCATCATGTGATAATAGACAACCCGAGGAAATGGCACAAGATAATTCCTTTCACAGTGTGGGCATTACGAGAAGTGCCGAATGCAACTACTGGAGTATCACCATATATGCTTGTCTATGGGAAAATTCCGAGAGGACCATTGGCAATATTAAAAGAGAGTTGGACTAGAGAAATAAACTTACCACCTCATGTTGGAGTTAAACCAGAAAAGTATTTGAAAGAACTCAAAGAAAATATGGAGAAAGCATTATTGTTTGCAGAATCTTACTCTCGAGAAAAGCAATTACAATACACGAATCAGTATAACAAGAGAGCAAAGCACAAAGAATTTGAAGCTGGTGAGAAAGTCATAGTTTTGTATCCAACGTCAACGAACAAACTTATTTCTCGATGGCATGGTCCATGTACAATCATACATCGAAGATCAAAGTACTCTTATTTAGTCGATATGGGTGAAAATGGTCGAAGAATAATTCACGCCAACAAGATCAGAAAATATGTTACTCGAGCATTAAGTTGTGGTCTAATTGTTGAAGAAGATGAAGATTTTGGTTCAGTGGTTGAATTACCAATGAGGAATGAGGTTCAAGATGACAAGAATTCACTTAACCTCGATCCTGAACAAATTAGCCATTTAACAGTAACTCAGCAAGAACAGTTGTTGAAAGTCTTGAACAAATACTGTGACAGATTTTCAGAAAAACCTGGATTATGTACATTGGTCGAACACGAAATTGAACTAAAACCAGGATTTCGTGAAAAAGAATTTGCAGCATATCGAATTCCTTTGATTTATCGAGCAGAAGTGGAACGTCAGATCAAAGAAATGTTAAAAACAAACATTATTAAACCATCATCGAGCAGAATGGCAAGCCCTTTGGTTATTGTTAAAAAGAAAGACGGATCTTTAAGACTTGCCTGTGACTACAGATACATTAACTCATTCACAGTGGATTGTAAATATCCGATGCCGATTGTCAGAGACGTTTTGAACAAAGTTGGAAAGTCTAATGTGATTTCCATTTTGGACTGTCGAAGTGCTTATTGGACTTGTCCTGTAAAACAATCTGATCAATGGAAGACAGCTTTTGTAACACATAATGGACTGTATGAATTTACTCGTGTTCCTTTTGGAATGATAAATTCAGGCCGAACTTTTGTTAAGGCGATAAATTTAGTTTTACAGCCTATAAATGACTTTGCAGAACCGTATGTTGATGACATTGCTGTGCATTCTGACAGTTGGAATATTCACTTGCAGCATCTAGATGCATTTTTGATGCAAATGAGATTGCATAACGTTACTTTGAATTTGAAAAAATGCATATTTGGTAAGAGTGAGGTAAGATTTATCGGTCATGTGGTTGGGTCTGGTAAGATAAAGATGAATCCAGACAGAATTGAAAGTTTGACTAATTTGAAGATCCCAGAAACTAAGAAGCAAGTTAAGCAACTGCTTGGATTTTTTAATTATTACAGACAGTTTATTAAGGACTTTGCACAGATTGCGAAACCTTTATCTGATTTAACTAGTAAACGTGTTTCTGATAAGATTGATTGGACTGTTGAACATCAGCAAGCATTTGATTTACTTAAAGAGGCTGTGCGATCCAAAGTAGTGTTATATGTTTCTGAAGTGGGAAAACCATTCAATTTGTACTGCGATAGTAGTGACTTTGCAGTCGGTGCTGTTTTAACACAGATGGACGACAAGGGAATAGAACGCCCTGTGTCATTTATCAGTCAGAAATTAACTGATACCCAGAAGAGATGGGCTACTGTGGAAAAGGAAGCCTATGCTATTGTTTGGGCTCTAAACAAGTTAAAAGAAATTATAATTGGATCAAAAATTTTCATTTTTACTGATCACAATCCTCTTACATATTTGACTGAGTCAATGTCTAAGTCTGCTAAACTTGTGCGTTGGGCGTTAGCCTTACAAACTTTTGATGTTGAGGTGAAGTACAAGAAGGGCAGATTGAATGTTATTGCTGATTGTTTGTCAAGATTATAAGTAATCGTAAGACTGTTTGATTGATTAGTTATATATATATTTGTTTCATGTATTTTGGTAATTTCGCAATTTTTTAAATTTAATTTGCTCAATTCCAGAAAAAGGAAGGAGGTAATGTGAACTGAGTTTCGTGTACAGTCTTACAGTGCGAGATATTAGCGTATATATTTAGTGCGCTTACTTTAGTTTCACGTGTATATGTATATATGATAAATGCATAACGTTTAATTGTACTGTCTTAGTGACACGCGCGGCCGGCCGATCTGGGCAGCGGCGCGCTATATGTATATTATAAGATTTCGCTTATGCGCACAGAAGACAGGTGTGTCAAGAGGCGCGAAGAATTATGCTGACTAGAGAAGTTTGAATTCGAGTGTGTTCGCTGTAGTAGTGTGGCTGACTAGTTGAGTTGTAATCGAATTGAGTTCTGTCTGTTTGTTTCTTATTAAACTAAGAGATATTAAACTGTGTTGCTGATTAATTCAGGTTATACTTATACGTAGAATTAGTGTTCAAAAGGTGAACGTTAAATAGGCGTTAAGTACGAAGAGAACAAGGATTTAATCAGAAGGATTGTCAACGGAAGAATTGGGTTGACAGTGGTGGTGATGATGATGATGATGATGATGATGATGATGATGATGATGATGATGATGATGATGATAAAATTTATAATGCGCCACAGCACTGCTGCCGCGGAAGAAAAGGGCGCTGTACATGATTTAAAAAAAATCAAAACCCCAAAAAATACACACGGCTGTGACTTCCAACTAGTCCCCGGAGTCAGTCGCTAAGGAGTTAGCGACTGACTTGATGAGTTAGCGACTGACTTAGCGACTCAGTCGACTAAGTCGCATGCTTATCGACTGACTAAGTCGCTTAGACTTATCGACTGACTTAGCGACTTGCTATCGACTTCTCAGGTAATCAGGTATGTCTACTGGACGTGACTGATCGCCTAACAATATAATGCATTTTACCGCATTCTATGCTGACCGTGCTATTATTTCCGTGGGCATTAGATGGAACCATTTGGGGTCTATACGGGTCCAAAATGGGATTTTGAGCTCCATTCCATGTGGGCATGCTGACAGAGGACAGACAGATGACTGTGAAAATTAATGTTAATGTGAATTCGTGAAATTGAGCGCTTGATAAATCGAATGAAGCAGTATCCGATCTTATAACAATACCCGATCTTACCGCCAATAGGAAGTAGCAGTGAACGAGAGTCATGTACTCCGGCACTTATTCCCAGTGTGAGAATTGTACAAAAATACTGGGAGTTTTGACTTTGACCCATGTGGAGTGGAATATTTTAGTCGTACCGGTATTTTGCAAACTGATGTCAGCGAAATTTGAAAGCAGCAGATTTCAACCGTAGCAGTTTTGTAAGTTGAACTCGAATCAAAATCAATTTCTTTGTTGAAAACATCCAAAAAGACATACATGATACACCATGGAAATTTCTTCACTTTGTCAAAGATTCAGAATCAAGTAATGCTAAATCTCAACAGCACAACTGAAGGGGAAACGACCCGCTAGGGTGTGCAATGAGGACTTAACTGTGGGGGTCTTAAGAAAGTCTAGGGGTTGAACCCCCAATCCCCGACAATTCTCACCCTGCTTATTCCCCTGTCTTCGTAATCATCAAAACCATATATCTTCGTAATAGAATGCATAAATTTACTTTACCAAAATAAGACAACAACAACTAGGCCTATATTCCCCGTATTCTCTATAAGAATACTAATAGAGCAAACTCTTTCTCTTATAATCTAACAAGTTTCTACATGCCAGCTTGTTTTCCTCAACAACGAATATTGTATTGTATTGCATTGTAAGTGTGGCTCATGTCCTGCTGCTGGTGTCTTCATCTAATCCGAACTTGGAAACCGCGATTAAAACAATCGCTTATCCCTTAAAATAACAAGCAGAATACTAAGTGAACGAAGTCGCTAGCAGTCGATAGCTTAGCGACTGGTTTCGACTTGAGGGCTTAGCGGCGGCGGCGGCGGCGGATGGCGGCGGCGCCGGGGACTACTTCCAACCAGACACCAATATGCCTCAAGTAAGTAAGTAAGTAAGTAGCCTCTATTGCAATCTTGCAAGCGTACAGCCTGAATGAGTAGCATTTTGTTTGGAGTGTATTTCTGGGGCAGTTGTAATAAAACGGTACATTTATATAGAGCCCCATCGGAGGCAAATGGTGTTGATGTATAGGGTATTGGAGTTGTAGATCCAGTGTCTCTGATCTGAGCGCTACAGCGCCACACTAGACCACACGTGCATGTGGTCTAGTGTGGCCAAATTGACCTGGACAGCTCTTCTCAAAAAGTCTTGTACAATATGTCTAGTTCTAGTGTACGTCAGCCACACTGTCAAATCCGACGACACGAGTCTCTCTAGGCGTTCGGCCACACTGGTCTCTTCTAACATCAGACATTAGTTGTAAGAATAATTGTGCGTGTGTGGTGTGTGCGTGTGAGGTCGTATGTCCCCGTCGTCGTGTGTCTTACCCCCTTCTTCCTCCTCCTCCTCCTCCTCCTCCTCCTCCTCCTCCTCCTCCTCCTTCTCCTCCTCCTCCTCCTCCTCCTTCTCCTCCTCCTGTGTCCGTGTTGATGTTGCTGTAGGTCAGGCATGTGTGTCTGTGTATCGGGTTGCGGCCTCTGCCGATCAAGCGACGCTTTCGTTGTAAGCGTCGACCTGCTGCATCGCTTTAACTCCCCCACCAATTAAGCGTCAGATTCCCCCACCCCACTCCCACCCTACCCACCACAACGCATGACACTCTCAAATCCAACGTCTACAAGATTCAGGTTCAACTGTGTTGCCCTTCCACCCACTTCGCCCAATTGTCTCAGTTTTTGTCTGGTTGTAATTAACCGTTGACTTTCACCAATTTTCTAATCGCCTCAATACGACGCAATTCGTCCATTTATAAACGATCTGTCTTCTCTTCAATCGATGAAACTTTGGTTTTAACTGAACTATTGCACCGTTTCAGATACCACAGACAGTGCTTCGGTGAGAATGTACAGAAAAAGGCTCTATGTTAGGTGCCTAGACAACCGACTAACTTATACTAACTAACAAATGAAATGCTTACTAACTGCATGACACAAGTGATGTCGAAGCAGCTATGATCGTTCTATGGACACGAGTCATCATTGTCTGCTTTGATCAGACATGACTGCAGTTGTGGGTGTGCTATTAATAGCCGCTCGATTGACCTTTTCCATTCCCCTTTGACCTTTGCGTCCCCTGTTGACATTTCCCATTCCTCATTTCTTACATACTCAGATCCTCTGCATTCCTCCTCCTCATCCACCTCCTTCTCCTCCTCAATTTCTCTCTCTCACACGAAGTCCTAACAAAATATGGGAAATTATATAGCGACAAACAACTGTCTGGTGGTATATATGGATCAGTGACTGTGGCAGACAGCTAGGCATTTCAAACTATATCCACATTGACATGATTTGGGGCGGCATTGGTTGAAGCCATTTGTGCACTAGTTAAACTTCATCCTTAACTAGAAATTTTTAGTTAGCAACTTGTTAGTTAACTATTGCTCATCACTATAATATTTGTGATTGGTTAGATGCGTCGTGTATAATACCCGGATGTTGGTCGTTGTGTGTTGTAGACAAGCTGTGAAGGAATTCGTCGATCTGTTGAGCCAGGATCGGTCTCCTCTCGGCAACGCTCGTCCACCTCCGACCCTCGACCCTAGCGTCCAGCGACCTCTCACGAACTTCTCTCTCATAACGCACGGGTTTGGGTCGCCGGCCATCATAGCCGCCATGACAGCCGTTCAGAACTACCTTGCCGAGATGGTCAAATGCATCGACAAGGGCTACGGAAACACACACATGACCCCGCTACAGCAGAGTCATGCTGCCGGGGTCACGACCTCTCACGACCCCTACCTACGCAAGGTCAAGGACGCTCACAAGAACGACGCTCTCCTGTAGAGAAGGAGGAGGAAAAAGAAGAAGAGGGCGAGAAGGAGGAAGAGGAGAAGGAGAAAGAGCAGGAGGAGGAGGAGGAGAAGAAGAAGAAGAAAGAACGGAAGGAGGAGGAGGACGAGGACGAGGACGAGATGGAGGGACGAAGAGGAAGAGGAATTATGAACTGATTGCATTGTGAATTGGCTCTATTAGTGGGAATTTAAGAAAGCCTAAAAATGATCTTTCCACGGACTTGTTAAATATCTTGCTGATTAAAAGCAGAAACTGCATTATATTTAAACATGTAGACTCTTTGATTGAATTGTGTCTTTAATATCAGCCGACAAAACAACTGAATCATTGTTCTCAGTCGCATCTGATGAGTCTTTCCTGAAGTCACAGTGAAGTGGCGCTACATAAATGTGCAATTACCATTACTATTACCAACTGCTTCACAGGGAAAGTCCGATTGGTGCGCATGAGTTGCTGGTGCTGAATAGACAAACGATACATGAACTGGTTAAGGTAACACTTCACCTCTTTAAACGGTTTCGTCAGGAGAAAACAATGGTTAAGTTAGCGCGCATGTTTTACACAACTTGAAGAAGTTTCTCGGAAATGTGGTCTCAAGGTCGAAGGATCTGTCGGATTAACCGCTCACACTATCGTATCAATAGCAGAACAAAAGAATGAAGACAGTGTCTGTCGATCATGATACTTTGTCATCAGTCGACATGTCCTCAAATCAGTCTTTTCTCAGGTCCCTAAGCATGTATATTCACGATAGACTCTGGTGTATAATACGGGCCTCCATCTCTCTCTTTCCCTATTCGCCAACTACGACCTAACGTTTAACGCATTGGTCGCCTGTATGCGAAGTCACACTGAGTTTAAATTCAGATGCTGATGCTTAATTATATCCATGGCGCCCCCCCCCCCATGGATAGAGATTGTTGTGCCCCATCGTATACCTTAGGAAGTTATGCATTTCAGTGTCATCGGTATACCTGGCAACCGCAGGGCTCTTCGCTTTTAAGCATGTGTAGTTGACCTGGTTGTTACCCGTTCCATATAGGCTACTTAAAAAATGCAGCATGGTAGATCATAGTTGTGGTTGGCCCATTGCTTTGGAGGAGGGTGCCGTGCATCATCCTGTCTCACTTTGCCAACGGTTTCGCACGGTCTTATATGTTGTCAGGTCGGAAGCACAGCTGAGGATTTCTCTTGAAGAAGAGCTATATAAACGTTCAATTATGACAACCTATTTAACCCCAGTATAGGCATATTTAAAACACTACAACTGGGCGGAGACTCGCTGAAGAGGCGTGGCCTTCCAAATATCGATCTAATTTGGTTTTAATTATTCGATTATAAAATAGTGCAGTGGGAGGAGCTTCTCTAAAAAAGGCATGTCCTTTCAAAGCCTCAAAGGTATGTGCAGTTTCACGTAGGCCAATATGGACATTTCAACACTGCAACTGGGAGGGGCTTCGGGCAAGTAGGCGTGGCCATGCAAATGACGTTTCAGGTGGAAATGCCTCTGCTTAGAGCACTGTAAAGTGCTTGGTTAAAACTAACTGGACACATGTTCCTATTACGCATTTACACCTGTACAATGCGAATAGGCTTACTATTATTCCGTCACATAATATACTGACCCAAGATTCATTAACTCATATCAGCTTCTTGTTCTTATAAGAACACCAAATATTTTGACGGCACCCTCGCAAAAAGGAACTGAATGAATGAATGAATGAATTAATTAATTAATTAAGTAAGTAATTAACTAATTAATTAATTAATATGACGGCAATTATACTTGAATCAGAGTGACCATCACTCTGTTTTGGAAAACGTCATATATGATATATAGCGATGGATGATTACATATATTATGTTTAACGGATAAATCAATTGCGAATGCCTGACTCAGACAGACTCCCTTATAATTTGCTCTTATCTATAATCCAATTAAATTATCTCCGTCGGTGTTGCTATCGTAAACTGCAAATCGAAGACGAGGCTGAGTCATATAATTAAGCTTTCCTAATGACTCGATGTCGGTTTATTGTGAATCTGTTTTTGAAATCTATCTAAAGGACTTTTCTAAACTTAACAGATCCTAGAGTTCACTTCACATTGATATTTTCGTTTATTTACGGCATATATCTCACCGTAGCATGCACCATGCTTTCTCCATCGCCTTAATTGACTTCCCCCCAATTCTGACCTGATACCGAAATGGATCAAACAATTATTGCGGACTTGAATTGATACAGCGCCGGTGCTAAACTGCATGGTCTCCCTGACGCTTAGAAATTTCAAGATTTACATGACATTATGTGACGACAGGATATCGAAACACGAAGTGTCGAAGTTGAACAGCTCAAGTTCTCCATCATAACCATTATGACTCAGCGCCTTTGTGAGGTGCCTTTTAAAGGCGTTATATAAATAGGCAGATATATATTGCATTACACGCTACAGTACACAACTAAGGTATATACCTTCTTAGCCTTAGGTTATTCAAACCATACATGAAATGCGAGAGTAACCACAAGCGATTTCCTCGGAGGCCAGTGTGTGTGTGTCATTGTGTCATGCTCATAACCTATCCCTACAAAAAGATGCCAAGGGTAGCCCTCCTTGTATAAACGAAACATCCATTGTTGGCTAAATTAACGAAACCGTTAGTAAATGATCTCCTTTGTCTAGTTCACAAAAGCGTAAACTGAAGTCTTCAAGAACAAATATTTCCTACTCCAGAGAGCCAGAAAGATTCTCCCAATTAAATACTCGACGCGATGATGCTCATTGTGTATGCCTGAGCTCCTCCGCTGAGCTCCTCCGCTGAGCAGAACTGACTTTCTTATAAGCTGTATCTATTACGATTAAGACCTGGATTATTTTAGTCGTCACTTAACTCAGATAAGAATGTTGTATATGTTGGCTGTAAGTAGAAAAAGTTTTGTCGAAGAAGAAGAAGTGGTTAGCATGCTTTCCCTGCAGGGGCGTTACCTCTCCCTATAGCCACACATAGGCCTACACGCACCAACGCTCACTTAAAGTGAAGAGCATTTCAAAGTCATCTAATTTAAAAACAAACAGGCCTAAGTGATGGGAGATCCCATAAAGATTTGGTCGCTTTATGTATACGTTCTATTTCGATATCTCGATCAGCAGCGGTGGATGTATACGTGTATTCATGAAGTGAGTAGAACGTAGTTCTGTAAATAATCACGCGGCTGGGGTGCTTGACATGTGGCCGACGGCTACGTGACCCCCACATCAAAGACACAACTGTCCGCCGATGTAGAACATGCAAGGAGGGCATCAGTGGACAGAGGAGGAGGAGGAGGAGGAGGCTGAGAAGGCTGCTGCTGCTGCAGGGAACGAATCAGTTCGTCCTTGTAACTATACATGCAAAGGGAGGAGAAGGTCGATTGATTGGAGACCTTAGGCAATTCCTATATTAAGGCATCTTTCTATATGTCCGTCTGTCTGTCTGTCTCTATATGTCTCTCTGTCTGTCAATCTACATCCATCCATCCATCCATCCATCCATCCATCCATCCATCCATCCATCCATCCATCCATCCATCCATCCATCCATCCATCCATCCATCCATCCATCCATCCATCCATCCATCCATCCATCCATCCATCCATCCATCCATCCATCCATCCATCCATCCATCCATCCATCCATCCATCCATCCATCCATCCATCCATCCATCCATCCATCCATCCATCCATCCATCCATGTATATATATATCTTTATACATACACATGAAATATACAGATACATGCATATAAATACCTTAACTTCGTAACATATACATATATACATACATACATACATACATACATACATACATACATACATACATACATACATACATACATACATACATACATACATACATACATACATACATACATACATACATACATACATACATACATACACATATAGATACATGCCTAGAAACATACACAGACACAGTCATAAATGACACACATATATCATCATCATCGTCAGTTCCTGACGCCAGCCATTTGCCGGCGATGGCTACGAATAAATGATCTCCATTGTCCTCGGTCATTTGTCAAGTCTATTGCCCCCCTTAATGTTAGTCCAAGTGATGTTATGTCCTCAATTATATTATCTATCCAGCGTAGCCTTGGTCTGCCTTTGTGTCTTTTCCCTTCGAATCTTGCATGTAGTGCACTGTGTGGGAATCTGTCAACTGGCATTCTCTACATGTCCAAACCATTGGAGTCTTCGTTGAACGACTTTGTCTAGCAGAGTTGTTTCGATACCTAATGATTGACATACTGTACATATATACACACACATATATACATATATATTCATGCATATATATATATATATGTATTTATGTATATACATAGATAGATATAATAATAATATAAATACATGCACACATACATGTATACATACATAAATAATATATCCTACATGCCTTCATACTCTAGCGCCTTTAGGTGCATCTCTGGAATTCCTAACATGTGTTGTTCTAATCGATATGGATGTCTTAGATGTTGGCTATGACCGGAGGGTGGAAAGGGTGGAGGCTCTCACTGCCACGTCCGAGATCATTGCAAGTGGAAGAGGGTCCCATGCACACCCGTCTTCCCTCAGGGGGAAGTGGATGGTGCACATTGGAGCCTCATCGTCTTCTAGGCAACCGTTTACATATGACTCCTATATATTGGTAAAGATGTCGGTCGATGTTTGTGGGTCTTTCGCTCTACCTACTTGACTGCATCAGATGGTAGCCGTCGGCTGAATGTTTTCGGACGTGACTTTGTTGGCTGGCGGCATTGATTAATTAGACGGTGAAGGAATTAATTACAATTAAGACGATGGTTCTGATTTGCCTCCTTCACGGCTAATTGCTCCGACTGGCGGCGATTTGTTTGTCTTCTGCGTTGCCAATGGTCGTTCAAGACTTCGAAGGAGTCTACGATGGCAAAAGGGAAACACGAACTGTTAGGATTAAGGAGAGGGAAGGGTGAGGAGCAGAGGGTTGTAAATCCATCGCAGTTAACAGGGGTCATCGCTCATCAATCTTCCCGTGTTTCGTGAGCGCCGCCGCCTCAGGTGAGCTGGCGGCGCTCCGTCGATTAAAAGCAGGTGCCCTGATGCTGTGATGCACGAGACGGGTTTATTGGCAGCGCCGATGGAGAGGATGGAGATGATGGGGTTGCTGCTGCAGACCACGGCAGTTAGATGTCGATATCGACGAAAGTGGTACGAGGTATAATTGCATGTAATGTGGATAGTAAGAATTTCGGTTTCTTTTGTATAAATATATATATATATATATATATATATATGTATATACACATATATTTACATATATTATACATGTATATAATGTATGCATAATCTGTATAATATATGCATGACTAATATTTATATTGCTATCACTATTAAATTCTTATACTACTACTACTACTACCACTACCGCATGCCACTACTACAACTATACTTCCTTTCCTTGTTTTATTATTATTATTATTATTATCATTATTATTATTATTATTATTATTATTATTATTATTATTATTATTATTATTATTATTATTATTATTATTTATTATTATTATTATGGTTTTGGTGGAGGTAGCAGTAGTAGTAGTAGTAGTAGTAGTAGTAGTAGTAGTAGTAGTAGTAGTAGTAGTAGTAGTAGTAGTAGTGAATTTCTGTAGAACTTGCTTACATATATTTGCGTTCGTGGGGTGTGGAGGGGGGGATAACGTAATTGCAACTGAAAGACAATTATTCTGGTCAGTGAGGCCATTATTCCGAAGTGCTTCGTGTAAATAGAACCAAAGGATCGCCATCGATCGCAAACTATTTCAGATTTATGGCTAAGCAAAATGTGTAGAAATAAGACAGGATGAGAGTTGCTTGCAAGATGTCAGGTCGTATCAGTTCCTCCAATGCTCTTCTCCAGACAGTGCTACTCATGACGGTCACTATAATATGTGATCACGACTGTACTCGTTACATTCAGTAGGTGGCGTCAGCGATCGATGACTCCAATGGTTTTTAAAGGACTGGGGGGAACGTGGTGGTGGTGGTGATGATGATGGGAGTAGTAGTGATTGTAGTCAGGCCATCTAGCGGTTTGATATAATCATTCTAATCAGCCAGTTGTTCAATGAGACTTCCAATCAATGGTTGCTCTTATGAAAAGATATGACTTGTGGTTCTAACTTTCTAATCGTTTCACTTGTGATCTTATTCTTAAGCGAGAAACGGTTTATAAGAAATTGACAACTGTTGGATATTCACTTAAACTATACTCGGCCCAGTTACGACCTTCACGCCATTCGATGGTCGATTGCTTCATTCGCACTGAATGTATTTTTAAAAACACTGAATGATCACGAAGAGTTCAGGAAGTACACGGCCAGTCAGGCTTTGATAGGTATTAACAGAAGACATAGGCGTATACAGACTCTGGGGGGTCAGCCGGGGCACGTGCCCCCCCCCCAATAATTGAGGAGCCGGGGCAATGCCCCCCCCCAAAATCGAGAGAAATATTTCTTCAATAATTAAAATATTATGTTGAAATATAGACAAATTTCTTCAGAAACAGAAAAACAGAGACACAGAACTAAAATACTATCAATAATTCATAATGAAAGCAAAGATTTATTTTGATCTTCAATTTCTTCGATATGAAACAAATTTACATGTAAACAAATTGCCCCTTTTAATACGCATTAACGTAACACCGGAAGCCTCTGCTGACTGTCCAGACCAGAGGTGAAAAAGTTTTTTCGGATTTTGGTTTAAACAAAAAAGGAAAAGAAAACCACAAAATTTGTTTTTTGTTTAAAAAAAGTAAATTTCTTATATTTGTAGAAGTTATCTTAATAACATTGATTTAATGATTTTTAATTTTCGGAAATCGCAACTAATTAAACTGAATTTGAGCTCTTGTTTAATTGAATTAAACGGAGCTGGAGCTCTTGTTGGTTATGTCATAATTGGCCATTTTTCACGATTTTATGATCCGAAATCCGAAAATCTTAAAAACAACAAAAACTATAAAAAACGAGAAAAACGAGAAAAAAACACACAAAAAAACAAATTTTCATCTTGAAAAAACTTGTTTTTTGCCCCTCTGGTCCATGCCCCTTGCCCCACCAATATTTTGGACAAGTTTACGCCAGTGACAGGAGAAATCGTCAGGGACCAACGATGTGGATCACGCTCTATTTGAGAGTTGGCCGATTACAAGATAAGGTTTCATAAATGCTGGTAACGCTAGTGGTCAATTTCGTATACATGCAAGTTAATGTATTTAAGTTTGTTATAATATTGATTGATTAGGTTTTGTTTTTGTCAGGCTACTCCATCGATATATTATTGTGTGCAATGAACACGGGCGCCATAGAAGTTTCTAATCCATAATAAGTGAGGATTTTAATATATATATGTGCTTTGAATGGTGAAAACTCTCTCGATCTTCTTTACAGGATCCAGAAACTGAAAATACAATTCTTGATCGGAAATTCTTCAAGAAACCTACGAGGACTTGAAATTAAATCGTCCTTAATGAAGAATGCTGTAATGACACAGCGGGAAAAGAATGAAGTGACGTTTAAGAATGAAGAATGAAAGAATGAAGTCATGTTTCCCGCATGATGCTATGAAAAATATTCTCTGAAATCTCCGACAGTTTTAAAAGTAGTTATCAATTCATTCTGTTCCTTCTCAATTGTTCCAAGGCGACGCATCCAACTGCTCGTGCCTATTGACCTACAAATCAAGGTTAGACAACGCAGAATTTGCATGTGTAATTATAATGTAGTTACAAGCCAGTGAAGTAGCCAGACTTAAATTCAAGAGGAGGCAACTCAGTGGCGGTTCTAGAGTTTTTCGCTAAAAATTACTTTAGCCCCTCCCATCGAAAAGTTCATCGTTTAACTCTCAGCTCTTCTTTTTTAACTTCTCACAATGAATTGATCCATTTATATTAATTTACGTATGTGCGTACTCCAAACAGTTTCTAGTACACACTGTTCTGTCTGCACATATAAACATAGTCACATACACAGTGTATACTATAGTACACAAGGCTGTAACTAGGCTTTGCCAACAAACATTGTAGGCAATGTATGGCTAATTAAACAATAAACTGGTTGGGACTAAATGTGTATAGGGGCTAAGAAAAACGAGGGGGATAACTTTCCAGAAGCTACAGCCCTCATAGCCCCCCTTTAAAACCGCCATTGAGGCAACTCCGGGAGACATCCAGGTGTAGTGGGGTTTGGGGAGGGGTACTTGGGGTGCGGGGGTATAACCCACGGAAAATTGTTTGAAATCTCAATCATTTTAGTGTAGTTTGAAGCCCTGTAATTGTTGTCTAAGTCCATGTCTAAAGACCCCGTTTTTCTTAGCCCCAATACACATTTAGTCCCAACCAGTTTATTGTTTAATTAGCCACACATTGCCTACAATATTTGTTGGCAAAGCCTGGTTACAGCCTTGTGTACTATATAGCGTATACTGTGTATGTGTATATGTGCAGACAGAACAGTGTGTGCACTAGAAACTGTTTGGATCACAAGAATGTTGTACAGATTAGATTCACATTGTGACAAGTTGGCAACGAATAATATATATGACATCTATGACGTAAATTACGAATCCTAATTACTAACTGAAACGGTCTAACCGTATACCGTACAAGTTTCTGCTTTGTAATATCCTGTGTGGTTTCTTGGCTGGTTTTGACTGGCTAATGACAGCGCACTCTGTCGAAGTTTCTTATTTGGTCTCCCGACAGACATAATGACGACAATCACAATTAGATTATCGATCCTTAAGAACAACTTAATTGAAAAGTATGTAACTTCTGTCGCCTTCTGTTACCGGAAACGAAAGCTCTGTCAGCGACTATTAGGCCTTTACGATATAATATTCGCTGACACAGTCCAGTAAGTAAGTAAATTGCACGCAGGTTTACTTGTATAGAGTACGGGCGCTGAAGCCCGGGGCAAAGAAGCCCCGGAACTTCGGGAAACTTTGAAATTTCGATCATTTTGTTGTTAATAATCGATCGTCAAAGACCATTGGCAAAATCCTTGTCATTGGTTAGTCGAAGTTCTAGTATACGTATAAACAAGCAAGAGGAGGCAACTGCCTCCTCATGCCTCATACTAGCTACGCCTATGCGTACAACTGTTACAGTAGCTCTCGTATGTTCGAACAGTTCATCCGAAGTGCCTGTGTGTATTTCTGCTTTGATCGTTTTCTATATGAACGCAACCAATCTCTGATCCGGTCCTGATAGACCAGCCAATCGCAACGCACCTTCTCTTTCTGCCAGTGAGTTATATTACCAATCGATCAAACAGACCTAAACTGGTGCTATATAAAGCCATCAGACCCTTCGGTCAGATCTCGTTGCGCAGTCAAAGATGCGTTCGATGGCGCACCTTTTGGTGACGTGGCTGTTTGCCTTTCTGTTAAGAGAGACGACTGCAAAGTTAAATACCTCGGGTAAAAGGTCTCGCTTCTTCGACGTTCTATAGATAATGGTTTTCAACGGTTCAAGTTTTGCGAGAAAGGTTGTGGACTTTGTAGGTTTTTTGTTCTGTTTTAGTTCCTGGAATCAGTTCTTTTGATGCAACGAATGGACGCCTGCCAACGACGCTGAGACCTTACCATTACAACGTGGAGTTTTTCCCAAACATCTACCTCCCAGAGCCTCCATTTCCCTTCAGCGGACATGTCGACATCTACATGGATTGTCTCGTTGAGACGAACGTCATCATCATCCATTCTAGAAGTGAGCCACTTACTTTAACCAAATAGATTGAAAACATTCAACCAAATTCTTCTTTTCAACATCATCATCATCATCATCATCATCTTCTTCTTCTTCTTTCTTTTTTATTCTTTCCGTTTTTCTTCTACTTGTTCCAAGTGACTCGCGTTGCTTTTATTCTTCCCAATTACCTTGCTTAACTGTTTTATTCACTGTCATTTCAAAGCAATTACGAAATTCTTCACTGTGTGCAGATTTGACCATTAACCAGACAACCATTTCTGTGTCCGTCAGTCCGGATTCTCCAGGTTCTCCACCTGATCCGGGATTTTTCAGTTTTGCCGAGAACCCATCAGCCAATTTCCTCTACTTCCACCTGGCAAATAACCTCGTGGTCGGCGACAAATATCTGCTCAAGTTGGACTTTACGGGAGTCTTGCGATCAGACGGCGGCGGTCTCTACTGGGACTCCTACCTGGCAACAGATGGCTCCACTAAGTTAGTACAACGGTTACTCTGTTTATGCTGTCATTTTGCTTGTGGGATAGATGGTTGGACGTGAGAAGGGAAAGATCATATTCATCCTTAGCTTGGTCTCTGATGGTAGAATATAGAGCAACCTCTATCAAGTTCTTACATGCTCTTTCTCACATATTAGCTAAATACATGTAAATGGGGGGAAAAGTAAGAGCTCAGTCAAGCATTAAGCGTGTGCCAGAGTATTATTAAATCATCAAAGGTATTGATATCGGGAATGAAATATGCAGTTTGTATTCAAACGGAGTTTAATCCTCGTATGTTGTATATATTTCGATGTATACCTGAAGCGTATACGATCCCTTAGAACGTTTCTGTCAGAGATAGTATGTATCCAACTCCAACGGTACGAGATTCGACTCGCCTGTCATCTACTATAATATATGTATACTTATAGCATATACCAGGATTTAACAAGAGATCATATTATTCAGAATTCTTCCTATTAACCTCTAACAATACTTAACTATACATACAAACATATATATATATATATATATAATATATATATATATATATATATATTAATCGTGGTTGTGGTGTCGTAATGTGAATAGGTATATGGCTTCGACTCAGTTTGAGCCGATTGAGGCTCGAACGGCTTTGCCATGTTTCGATGAACCAGACTTCAAAGCGACATTCAACACCACGGTTGTACGAAGTTCATCGGTAATCGCTCTCGCCAATGCACCCATATTGTCCACCGTCTCAAGGTACAACACCTCAAAGCACACCTACAGTAGGATTGGCGTTATTTACAATTTACCATTATCACTTGCGTATTACCGGTATCTTAAAACGGCAAAACATATTAATTGTTGTAAGCAGTAGATGCAAAATGACGGTTTAATTTTCCTTGTAAACACCAGCTTATGAAAGTCTAAGCGAAATGTTAGTAAAATTGAAATGCATTAATTAACTGAAGTTCCAACGATAAATCAATAAGTAAATGATAATTAAGACGCGTAGCAATACGATCTTCTGAAACTAGCAAAAACAACTGGTTAGAAATCAATCTTTTTCATTCAGAAGAGACTTCTATTTGCTCTAAAATGAAGTTGCTTCTATGCGTCATGATAGATTTCTATATGATGTCAAAGGATTGGAGTGATTTTGAGTTAGGTGTTTGTAATGATGCACAGCAGATATTCATTCATTCATACAAAAACACCCGGGAAGAACAGCCAGAATTAAGTTTTGAAATCTCTCCATCGCACGAGCATGGTTTGAAACCTATCATAGTTTTATTACTAATTACTTTTTGCTCAAGGCCCGATGGATACTTTGCCGATACCTTTCAACAAACCCCGAAAATGTCAAACTATTTGCTATGCATTGGAGTTGGAGACTTTCGCTCCATCGTCAGTGGGAGCATCCACGGCTATCAGGTACTGTATACGGATGGTATTGCTATTATCACCACCATCACCATCATCACCACCACCACCACCATCATTAACCACATAGCCGTCTTCGTCTTCGTCATCATCATCATCATCATCATCATCATCATCATCATCAACATCAACGTCATGAGGAAAATGTATTGCCACTTATCTCCTACTACCACGCCTACTTCCATTTCAAGGCAAGGAGAGGTAAGTGGTGTAAGATAAGCTAAACTAAGGCAAAGCAAGAAGGTAAGATGCAAAGATTTTAAGAGAATTCAAAGTGAGGTGACATCCTGAATCCTTTCGATTTGTCTCTGCAGGTGCGCATCTGGTCGAGACCAGATATCCTGTCGCAGATGCAGTTTGCTGCTGACGTTGCTGCCAAGTTCCAGGCCTGGCTGGATGCGGAGACAGGCATCACCTACCGAGAACCAAAGATGGGTAATCAAATACGCTAAATTATCTGTTGCAATTCGGCCTTTAAGACTTCCTTTCTTCTCTTTCTCAACCTATCAAAAACAGAATTCCTTTTCGTTGAACTGCTTAACGGAGCTTTTTGAAAAACCCACAGCAACTGGGCCTCGAAACTATGTTGAAAAATAAATGTGTACTCATCCGTGTATACCTGGTGCTGTTACTGCGCCCAACTTATGTTCTAACCTATCCCAACTTTAAGAGGGCTTAATTTCGTGTGTTATTGGCTATGTTCAACCCCAACATAATATGTTCTAACCTATTTGAACCCCAGCCTATTCTAGCTATTACTGACCACATCATTGACGCCTATTTAACCTATTCTAACCACGAGTATACGAGGAGCGTTCAATAAGTTTTAACCTAACCTATTTAAGCAAAAGGTACACGGATGAGTACACATTTATTTTTCAACATAATCACCGATTTTGTCAATACACAGTTTGTTACGATCTCAATGCCAGTACAATGGAATAGTTCTGACTGCCCCATGCATCAACCACTCTTCCGTCGCATACTTGAGCCATTGCCTTACAGTATATCTAGAAGGCAATGCTTGAGCTCATCATCGGTCAAAAAGCTCCATCCACGGAGGTGTGTTTTTAAATTTGGAAACAGGTGGTAGGCCTAATCACTTGGTGCCAGGTCAGGAGAGTACGGTAGATGGCACATTTCTTGAAATCCACATTCAACTACAGCAGCTTGTCCAACATGTAACCCATGGGCAGGTGTATCGACAATCCTTCATTTTCTGGTCAAGAGTCGGGGGATCCATCGCGCACAGACTTTAGTCACTAGCAAATGTTCGTGCAAAATGTTCAATATATTGCACCTCGTGAATTTAAGAAGCAGACGACATAAAATAGTTAGAGAACGGAAGTAGAAAAGATGAACAAAAGAACACTAACAAGACTCAGTATATAAGGCCTGTAACATTTGGCCACCCAAAAGTATAGCGGAAGATAGCCAGACTCAAAACTTATTGAACGCCCCTCGTACATATCGTTTTGTGTGCTGCTGACTTAATTACGACAGACCTCCTTGCTCTTCCTACAAAGAATGGAGCCATGGAACACTGGGGTCTGATCACCTACGGCGAAGAGCGGTTAGCTGTCAATCCGGCCACGACACCTGCCACTCAGAAGCTGAACGTTGCCATCGTCATAGCACACGAAATCGCTCATCAGGTACACGTCCCATTTCTGTCAACAAAACAGAGCACTATTTGGCACCAATTTCTGTTAATAGGTTGATCGAATTGAATGCAACTGTAATTACGTGACATTAAATTTTAAAGAATACGTTGAGACATCGTCCTCGGGTAAGAAAAGTTAAGTCAGAGAGCAGGTGAAGTAAGGCAAAGTAGGCCTATGGTAAGGTAAGCAAAGTATGGTAAGGTAAGGAAAAGTAAGGCAAGGTAAAGAAAAGTATGGTAAGGTAAGCAAAGTAGGGTAAGGTGAAGTAAACGCGTGCAAGGTAAAGTAGGGTTAAGTAAGGAAAGGTAAAACAATGTAGTCTAAAAAGTATGAATCTCTGATTCATCAGCTATAATTTATAACCATGCAGAATGGCTTTCTAGAACAGCGGTTCGGAGTTGTTATGCACAGCATGCAGCATCAAAAGTGGTTAGTATGAGATCGCAGATAAACCAAGCCATACAAGGGTATCTAGCATTCCAGACCAACTCAACGTTGCGTTTGTTCATCTTTTTCGAATTCCGTTTGTGAATGTTCCGTTGTCCGTGGGGACCTGGTTGTTCCTTTCGCTCGTACAGCTTCTATGCAGCGCCTCGCTTTCTCTGTTATCGACCCATAGACATGGAATGGGTTCCTCCTGGAGATGCGCCTCCTCCCCAGGGTTCCCTTCTCTCCATTTGATCAATTATTCAAGGCTATATATTCTCTTCCGCCTGTTCTGGGTCGGAAGCGCCTCTGAGTCGAGTTCTTGAAGGGATGCTATATAAATTCTGATTGACTTCCAATGCAAGCAATGTAAAGGTCTGAGGGTGGCAACCAGTTCTGTCCAATTCGTGACACAGAGGGAAGCCCAGGAGAGAGAGAGAGCCATAAAGCTCATTTAAGCATGCATTCACTTTATGAAGCGAACAGCTCGCCTGATAAAGTGACTTCATGTCTCAAAAAGCTTTAAAAGTCATAGGCATAAGACTCTTATAAATTATATTCTGTTGTCTTTTATGCAGTGGTATGGGAATCTAGTAACGTGCAAGTGGTGGACGGAGATCTGGTTGAACGAGGGATTCGCCACCAACTACAACTATTACCCGACAGAAAGCATTGGATGGGATGGGGTAAGGTACAGCAACTACGACTCTAAACAAAACAGCTTGGTCAATCAACTTCACTGGTTCCATCACATGGTCCGCATTCAATTTAAAGTTCTTGTTCTGGTCCTTAAGTCCAAACTGGGTACTGCTCTCAAATATCTCTAGGATTACATCCACCCAACTTTCTCTGCAGCATCTCATCGACCTTTCCGTTCTCGAGACCAACATGTTCTCTTTGTTCCGCGAGCCAGGACCATTCTGGCTCAAAGGGCCCTTCCTGTGGAATGCTCTTCCTTCCCCTCAAAGTGCAACCGTGCTTTCTGGATCTCTTCATACATCCCTGAATGGCCACGGCTGTAGGCGGCGCTATGCAAATCTCCAAATATGATATGATTGGCTATCCAAAGGGGTAAGTTACTATTACCCTAAAATTGACTGGCAGAGGATAAGTTACTATTATAACAACTTTCTAGTAAAGGGTAACTATTGTTGTCGTCATCATCGCTATCATCTTCTCAGTTGTCTTCGTCTAAAGACGTTGTGCCACTCCCTGTCGTAGAGCCGCTCTCAGCAGATTGATCCATGGTTAGGCGTTCAGGTCTTCCTCGACGTAGATCAGAAGAATACTTCGGATCCGGTTAGAAAGCAAATCAACACCACATGGGAGGCGGACAGCTCCTTCGACGGAAGTACTTATCCAAAGGTAAGCCTTGAAGTCATCTGACGGAAATATCAATCCAATGGTAAGCCTTGAGGTTACCTGTTGAACTCAGGTACTTTAGTATTTTACACAACTTCCACTTCGATTGAATAGTTGCGCTTCACATGAGCAACTGCTGTCAACTTTCCTGCCATTACCTTCTTGTGTCTTTTTCATAATTAGTTGCGGATCTTTTTTCTCTTTCAATTTCTCCTTCACTTTCTATTTGCAGCTTCTGGTTTTACTTACCATTTACGTTTGTATTCAAAAGGTCACTTTCCTCTAAAACAGTTGACACTAAAATTCTCTTGTTATCTTTGTCGTTCATACAGATTCTGCTGCTCGCCTTATCGGTGGCACACCTAAGTTTGGGTATATATGAAAATTTATGTGGAAGGAACTGCACTGAATGCGCAGATGCACATTGAGTTTCAGATCTTGATGCTTATCCTTGGCACTTTGTTCTCCATCTAACCTTAAAAGTCTTTGCGTTTCAGTAGGCCCTATTTTCCTTCCAAGATCGCAGATTTCTCCGCTCTGCAACGCATGACGACTTTATTGTTCCATCGACCCGGCTTTCCACGGTCCAGCAGAAAAGCTTTGCAGTGCGCGGTCATCCTCCTGGAACAAGCTGCATAACTGCCTGCGACATGAGCTTCTCAGTTTTCATTGCCTCTTTTCGGCAAACTCTTGAAGACCATTTTGTTCGATCGTGGTTTCATTGTGTTAGGTCGGTAGTGCCTCTGATGAGTCTCTCTCTTGAAGTGGCGCTATATAAATTTGCGAAATTGCGCAACTCGATTTCGCTTTCAATTTCATCCAGCCATCAAACCGTTGTCATAGGATCTTATTGTTTTTGTTGTAGGGCGGTGCAATGATTCGAATGATACGCACCATACTTTCTCCGGCGACGTTCAAACGAGCTATGACGGTATGGGCGCCTGATATAATCATCCATCTTGAGTATATATGCTCCCTAGAACTGCAGATGAAACGCACGCCATCAGTCAAGGCTGGGCTGTTCAAGACTGATTTTAAAACTTTCGGGATTCAATCGAAATCATAGTCTCTATATAATGTTTTCTTTCTGGAGATACATCCATTTACTGCTATTCAAAATGATCACATGCTATTGAAGTATAAGAGCAGTGCCATAAGCTAGCCCTGTGGCAGCCATGGGTATGAATTGTAAGCGACTTCATTTTCTTAGCCTCGGCATACGAGGGCGGGTGGCCAATCCTCTCCGTCGCCGTCTCATCTTCCCACCGACAGTGTACGGTCTTTGTACTCATCACAGTTGTGTTCGGTATCCCATTGAAAGCCATCATTTAATCACCTTATTTGAATGAAGACTGATTCCAAATATAGACAACTTTGAAATAAGATTGTTGCAACAATCAGAGCCAGAAAAACAGAAGAAGTGACATCTCTCACATTTCAGGCTGTTTATTATGCCTAAGTAAAGCAAACAGGTTCCATTTCAAGTTGAACCTGCGTGCCTTGCGCAGGTTCCACTTAATAAAGGAACAGATATGCTTGAGAAGGTCTCTGTTCACATTGCCTTAAATCATTAACTGTAAAATTCGAACACTGTAGAAACAGAAACAATTAAGACACACATATACATAACAGACACATAATATACTGTACATACAAACGTCATATACATCGGCTTTTACAAACACACACACACATGTATAAGTCACAGAGTTGAAATATCCAGATCTCACCTTACCTTAAGTGGTTCAATCTCCCTAATCTCTACTTACCTGGCCTTGCCTTAACTTCTTGTTTTGAGAGTTGTTTCAAACAGAACCTGTTCTTGTTGATGTGTAGAGGTACCTGACTACCCACCAGTACACCGGAGTAACCACAGACGATTACTGGGCTGCATTGACAGCCGTACGTACCTTATGTTCACTCAACCGAAGCAACATATTTTCACAGACGACTGATTTTCCGGTTGATTTGCTTGAATTCCAATGCATCTTTTTGTAGGAACAACAATATGATGTCTTGGAATGCATCCCTTATGAAATGGCTGCATCGACTGCTATTATCACGCTGCTATCATTACGTTTAAGATTCCCTCTTTGCCTGAAGATAATGACCGGAAACAGAACTTAGCTTTCCTTACCTTTTATCGCATATCCTTAGCCTTCTCTGTTTCTGCCAATCACGCCTCACCTTCACTCTTCTTTGCCGTATGCCTTACCATAGCTGCCTTTATCTCATTGCAACTACACCTCATCCCTCGCAACCTTACTTTCCATCATGCCATTACTTAACATTGATTCTATTACTTCATACGATCATACTTTACATGATCTCACTGAACATTGCCTTTGTCACATCTTTGCCTGCACTGCCTAACCGCGTTCTACCATACCTCTTCTTTCAATTCTTACCTTACCATTCCTTATATCACCTCAACTTAACTTCCATTCTTTATCTTCCTTAATTTTATCTCGCCTAACCGTTATCTACCCTAATTTTTCCTTTCTCACATTATTCTACCTTACACATCCTTACCCTGTACCTTATCTGGTTACCTTGACTTATGTTACCTGACTTCAGCAAGCAGCCGAGGATGGAGTGACTAATCCAGATGGAAGTGCGTTGGATATGAAGGTTCGGATGGATCCGTGGTTGAACCAGATGGGATATCCGTTGATCAACTTCACGTCGGGTACTAATAATTCTTGCACAGTGTCAAGGACACACTTCCTCAGTCCAGTCAACCAGGTCGTGGAAACGCCCAGCCCCTGGAAGTGAGTGCAAATGTCACCTGGAAAAACTGCGTCCTCATGTGTGAAATCGAATGTGTTACGCGATATCTTGTATTGTGATACATAGGCCTACTCATTAACTCTGCTCTATCAGCTGCATTGGCTTCCTGTAGAATAGAGAATTAGATTTAAACTGGCCTGCTTGACATATAAACCCTCACAATGTGCACTCCTATCTACCTTCAACCACCACTCTCTCCTTACATCCCGCTGTCTTCGGTTATGGGTATTTTAGTTGAGCCTAGATGTAGCACTGTCATGAGCTCTGGCGCAGTTTGTTTTGCGGCCTCAAGGAATGGAACCCACTACTTCTCCCACTACCAATGTTTATCCCTTGCTCGATCTCTTCTTCTTCTTTCAAGAAACTTCTCAAAACTCACTACTTCTCACTGGTTTTCAAACATGTGGGATATCTAATTGCTCTACACCTGGCGACTGACTAACCGCGCTTCAGATTCGCATTTCAGTGTGACTTTGGGTGTGTTAAAGATGTTCGTAATAAATAATAATAATAAGTAATAATATGCGATGAGGTGTTGTGCATGTGAAATGCCGCAATGTGAACTGATGTGGAATACTGTGATATGATGTCATTTATATGTCATATCAAATAACGTAGGTATACATGTATTATGAAACTGAATACACTTCTGCATTTTTACGTAAGTAGGCATCTTGCCATTTCTATAACACCAGAAGAACTTGACATGGTTGCTAGTCATGGCTGCCTAACGGACTTCATGTGGAAATGCTGAAAATGCTTCTTTTCTTTGTCGGAATAGCGCGATGACAATTTGAATTGAACGACCAGAAGCTGTTTACAACTGAACATCTCGTTTGTTCATTTAAATACACTCCGCCCTTAACCGAGTCCTTCATTTAAGCATTCATTGAAGTTGTTTATTTCTTTGTTCAAAGTTTTTGACTGATTGAGTGGCTGATTATGTTTTCCAGCTATGCCTGGGATGTTCCAATAACAGTTGTGACATCGAAAAGCCCTCCTTCAGCCTGGGACGCTCGACCCGTAGCATGGATAGACATTGATCAGACAGGTCTTTAGAATTATAGATTATATCCTATGTGTTATCATATGTTGTAGTATAGATTTTATCCTGTATTATCATATATTTAATATTATATTATTTACTGATTCAGCGCAGAAGGGGAGTGAGCGCGGTTGACTGAGATGCATGCGGGTGACAGTTCAGTGCATTCGTGGTTGCGAGAGTGTTGGGGCGATCGGGGGTCGACGGTAGGGTACAGATGTGCCCGTTAGCTGCGTCTGTGTTTGGTTCAGTCTGTATGCCAAGGACATGACTGCGGGAACTTTCGACCATGTGGTTAAAAAGATTTTCGCTAGTTTCGGTGTTGGATGTTTTGGTAAACGACTTGGAGCTGTTATACTAAACTATTCCGTTTATGTAGCCTAATAAAAAATTAAAACTCAGAAATTGCGTGTCTTGTTTCGCGTAACTGGTCGCATAGTGCAAGAACCAATCCTTCGAGAACGTGGAATGTAGTATGTAGTTTGACGACATTGACGTCATGAATTCTGTTCTTATCTGTCTTATTCTGGTCTGTACTAACAAGTTTCTCCTGTTCTATCATGTTCTAGTAGGATCTATTAAAGAGTGTTGTGTTCATCTCTCCTGTCCAATAGCCTGGTGTATATATGTGTGATGGGTAAATATATAGTATAGGTTATATACTTTTAGAGACAAAAATAACAGATTGTTCGGCGAGAGGCGGATGGGTGGTCATCAACGCCAAACAGAAGTTTTTCTACAGAGTTTTGTATGACACGCAAAATCTGAACGCTCTATCAAGACAACTGAGCGCCGATCACTCGGTGAGCTCCAAATGCCCTCAGCGCATGCATGTATTAGACTGTTTTGTTCATATAGCAACTTTGAACGAAGTCACTATAGGCTAAGTCGATAACTTAGCGACTGGTTTCGACTTGAGCCTTTAGCGGCGGTGGATGACGGTGGTTCCGTGAACTAATCGAAGGACGCTTCAGTCGAAATCGCAGTCAAAGACACAACCCATCAGAGCAAATAAACCGACAGAATGTTCCAGAAGGATGGTCATATATGTTTGACAAAGCACGATGTTGTCTTACACGTTGGTCTTCGTCAGGGTTAGCTAATCTAACCTAACCCTGATGTTTCATTCTTTCAGGTAATCGACGCAGAGAGCAGAAGTGCGATCATCGATGACACCTTCACTCTTTCAAGGTCAATATCGTGATTGTAATGTTTTACATCATTCAATAAATGAACAATAAGGCCTTTCCTATAGTCTCCTTGCTACATTCAATGCACCTCGTCTCTGAAGCGAACTTCATCTGAATTCCGTAAATTCTCAGTTCTTCAACCAATACAGCAACCCAACCACCGTCACCTGCCTCCAGCTCAACTTATCCTCACACAGGCTTTCCACTCCAAATTGAAATCCACCTCTTCAAGAATTCCGACTCTAATTCATCCGTTCCGCCTTCCAGCCTTTCTCGTCCTCAAAGAAACCCGCCTTACCACCCGCTCTTCCTCCTCTCTGGTCTCTCTATCAACCAAACTCGGGTCTTCTCTGACAGCTCTGGACAACCCCTCTGACACGGCAAGCGCTCTTAACTAAGCTGGTGTTCTGTGCTTAACGTTAGATTAGCGCTTTAGAATTTTAGAGGCTAGGATTTGCTTGTGACTTTTCTTTGACGGCAGATTCCGTCTGCCTAAAGTGCGAGGTATTGCCACTCTGCAACCAGGTAAGCTTTTCTTCTTAGAACTCGGTCAATTTATATTTCCTCTTCAATCCTTTCGGATCACTGGAGGTAACAGTGATTTTGAAGATGTTTCAGGTTGACTGAAACTGTTCACAAAGGGAGTGCGAGCATCAGGCACAGTAACGCTGGATTGCGTTGCAAAAACGAACGTTGAGTTCTCAAAGTGTGAAATTTACTTTTAAAATTATTGTTTATCCGGTTAACCGTACCCGATGTATTCTCCTTGAATACCACTCGAGCTGGAGACGATTGCATTTCGGTCTACCTTTCAGAGCTGGTCACCTGAGCATCACTTATGCAATGGAAAACACGCGCTACTTAAATACAGAGTATGTCTACAATGCCTGGGGTTCGGCGCTCAAGCACTTCCGACTCATCAATCGAATATTCAAGACTGAACCATGGTTTTCTACCTACCAGGTTTGCAAAAATAACTGTATTATATTAAATATTTTATTTAAGGAATATTATCTAAAACGATTTAACACACTGTCAGTCTTAGCTACCAGGGTTAAAAGTTGAGATAAATAATCTACAGAGAAAATTTGACGTCTATTAGTCCCGACCTTTCTTCTGATTCCATGAACACCGTCCTCGACTTCCACGTGAAAGCAGCAGCCATTATACAAGACATACAATGTTCTACGCTTGAAATAAATAAGTCAGCAACAACGATAAATTAAAAGTAAAGATATAAGCAGCAATCTAGTTAAAAAGCTTTTGCAGCAAATGACAAATGATGCGACCGTGGTGTCAGGTTCAGGGTGAATAATTTTTTCCCCGTCAATCGAAAAATAAATTAGATCGAAAGTAGCTGAATGTGCTGAATACGTACGTTGTAGACTTATGTGGTCAGTAAGAGTAGTCCGGTTAATCAACAGCTTGGATGGATCTATAACGACTCAGAGACAATACTGACGCAGTGAGTCATTCTAAATTATTTACACTTTGCAGATCAGCTGCTACACCTACAAATTCATGTTGTTTTCTACGAGCCTATCAAATTTAACATACAACCCATAGTTATCAAATCAGATATAAAACTCCTCTGACACGATACAACGCTCGTAAATAACTGGTGCTTCTGAATAGCGCTTTGGAAATTTGGAGCTTACGAATACGATGACGAATATAAGGCACCATAACCTTATAACTTAATTTTATATTTCATCACAATGTCATGCAATAACATCGTAGTTCCTTTATTAACAATACTGTGTCATTGCCTCATTTTTTTAATGAAATTAATTACTCATCTCTCCGGTTCTATCCTTTACGATCCTATCTTATTCTCTCCTATCCTACGCCATCAAATCCAATCCTATTTCATCCCATCCGGTATATTATATCCAATGATATCGTGCTTAATCGATGTAACCGAAAATATTACTAACAGTTTACAACTGATTGATTCCTAGTTACCTGCGAAGAGACATGATTTCGACGGCGTGTAGCTATGGAGACGCAAGTTGCCTGGCAACAGCACGACAGCAATATTCGATCATAGCAGCGGATCCAGCTTCTAACGGGTGATCACAGTTTCCATTCTCTTAGTTCAGAAAGTGGATAATTTATGCAGCGCAGAGATGAGTGACGAGCTAAAGCTAGATCAAATTTAAAAAAAAGAATGACTGAATTAAAGAGTTTGCTGAATGAGCTGTTGGCTTACCAGCCCTACCTTAGTTTACCTAACCTGATTTGTCCTCACTTAACCCAACTGACCTTACATGTACCTGTTGTTCTAATTGTTGTAGCATCGATCCAAACAACCTTCCAACTGCATTGTGTACCGGAGTGAGAGAGGGATCAGCTTCCGATTGGACTCTCTGGTTCAACGTCTATCTTAACCGGAAGTCGTCACAGATTGGTCCCGAAAGATACGCCTATCTGTTTGGACTGTCATGCACCAGTGACACCACCCTCCTCGACAGGTACTTCTTCATCATCGTCATCATCATCGTCATAGTAATCAGTATCTTCATCATTATCTACGTTGTCATCACCACTATGATCAGTTGTATTTCATCATTGCTATCTACTTTAGATGGGGCCTGCATTTCATATGGCTGGTGTTGTTCCCGACTCCTTCACCGAGTTGTATCAGCCAGTCTTGATTCAGCCCAGGCGTCGGTTGCTTCGATCGGTACTAATGGTTCCACGGTCTCGCATTGTTGTGCACACGTGCACACAACGGGGTTTATTTGTGGCAGTACCTTTGCTCTGGAATAGCCTTCGAGACACTATTACCGCTGAAGACTCGCAATCACGATGAAAACGCATTTATTCTCAGACTGATGGCGCGTGTCTAACACCTCTTAGAGGTTCTTCAGGGGCGTTCTATAAATGTTTTATTACATTACATCACATCTATCATTATTACTAACTACTTTATAGAGGGCATGTTGAAGTGGCATAGTATAAAACTTCAGTTGCCTCTCTAGCTACTACTTCAACCACTGTAAGACACTGCATTGCGCTGTACGTGTGAATCTGTGTCGTAATCTGTTGAAGATATCTGGATGAGTTGGTCGTACAGTCGAACATAACGGAGAGGGATCGAATCGCAGCTACTCAGTACCTGGCATTACTTGACTACGGCGCATTCATACTCTGGAACTATCTGGATGTCAACTGGAACTCGGTTCGAGCTGGGTCCGTTTTCAGATACCTCCATCTATGCTGATAACGTTTCTTTTGAGTCTCAGAAGAACAGTCGTTTAAGCTATAGCATGAAAGGCAGGCATGAGTATGAAGAGTTAGCGATTTCATTTTCTTAGCCTCGTCATACGAGGGTGGTTGATCAGTCCTGTCGATACCCATCACAGTCTAATCTTTCCACGGACAGTATGTATACGGTCATTGTCCTCGTTGTAGCTGAGTTGGTTAGGCTAGGAACGTAGAAAGAATATTTGCGCTGGCAGGGAGTTCAACCCCGACCTCTGGACTAACAGTTCGGATCGTGACCACTAGACCAGCGCTTCCCAAACTTTCCAGTGTGACGGACCGCAGCAATTTACTTTCAGTGTGACGGACAGTCAGGAATTTTCCTTTTGCTGCAATACCGGCACCCAATATATTAATTGTTTTTCTTTTTCGATTACTTTAAAAACGTATTAATTATCTCTTTAATTTATGTGAAAAATATGGTTTTCATTGCGGGGCAATCGTGCATTTTGAAGATAATTCGAAGTGAGACCCAATCGAAAAAACGTCTATCGTCTTTCTTGATCCACTTAGTGGACCGACAACTGAAGGCTTCGGACCGGCACCGGTCCATGGACCACTACTTTGAGAAGCACTGCACTAGATCATCACGCTCTACAATATCTTTATTGACTGATCTTTTGCTGCAACAAAGCTTTTCTGGAAGAAAACGGTATAAACGGTTTAACTGAAACAAGGTTTTCAATGATAAGTCTGAATATTTTTGACTGTAGAATCGGCAAATGGACAACACTTAACAGAATCATTGCAGGATTCTCCACATCAGATCAAGCCATTCAGGTTATCATCATCAACATCATCATTATCGTCGATCGTCACCATCCATAAGAGCAGCATTGTCATTATCATTATCATTGTCACCACCACCACCACTACCATGATCATCATCATCATGATCATGATCATCATCATCATCATGATCATGATCATCATGATCATCATGATCATCATCATCATCATCATCATCATCATCATCATCATCATCATCATCATCATCATCATCATCATCATCATCATCATCATCATCATCATCATCATCATCATCATCATCATCATCATCATCATCATCATCATCATCATCATCATCATTATCATCATCATCATTATCATAATTTTATCATCACCGTCGTCGCTATCATCATTCTCTCGTTATCGATCTTTGACTTCATCAAAACGATGCTGGCAATGATGGGATAAGATAGGAAATTTATGAATCTAATTAATTAATTTTTAAATACTCGTCGTGGTCACTGACGGGTCTAGAAACTGGAAAAAGAAGGAATTTATGTTGGCGAGGTTATGATAAGGCCATGACCACTTTCAACTCTCCACTTTATCTCATGTAGGTTCCAGCCACATAAATGAATACATGAACCATTTTACTTTCTAGTCATTTTCATTAAAGTATCTTGTTTGTGAACTTTTCAACTTATTTTTGAGATCTCTAGCTATTTTCATTCTAATATTTTCTTTCTTTTACCAGATTTCACGTGGCTATTGCTAGTCGCACACATCTCAATCCTTCATAATTTCTTTTACGATACTTTTCAGTTTCCGTGTCTTATGTTGGTCATTCTATATAGACAATATTCTTCCTATCGGCTTTTAGGACACCCAATGGCATACATTTCCAAATATCAAACGGCTTGGTTCCCTTTGGTCGTGGGTAAGATCCAAAAACAGCGTCGTTGCTATGATCTGGAATATTTTCTTAACTTGCAGTTGAACGACTTCATCAGACGCCATGCTCCGAGGGATGAGAACGAAAGGAACATCTTTGCGCAGATGGTTCTCCTCGTCCAACAGAACATCGAATGGAGAACGAATAACGCCAACGCCCTTCGTGATTGGCTCGCCAGTCAACCATTGGCCGACGTGAACCTCGCTTCCGGTTACGAAACGGCACCTTCTGATGTCCACCACTGGGCAATGGTTGTCGATTCGTATAAAGCGGACTACAAATACTAGCGAAGAAGCAGACGAATAATGGTTGCTTCCTATTATATGAAACCTAACTTGTATTTACCTAGGCTTAAATTTATTCCTAATAAATATCATTCTATTTCATTCTGACCGGAGATTAACTTGCAATGACTGGAAAAGCTATTCATTTGCCTTCTCTAAAGAGAGGAAAGTATGAAGTTGTCGTGAAGAATACTTAACTTATTTTATTGTCAGTAATCAGTGATCCAGATGTCATTTAAGTGCGCATTCATAAATTACATCATTTCACGTTTTCTTCATGGCTATAATTACAGGTACCAGTATTATACCGACCTTAGTTACCACAGTTGCCATGTTTATGTTCATGGCTACAATAAATCATACTTATCATGGTTACCATTTATTTCGATCTGGCCCACCAGCTTCCAATTCCTCACGCAGGATGGAACTCACGAACCAAAATGATGCCAAGGTTTGCCACGTCTTAATGCAGCGACACATGACCAGTTGGAGTTAGAACTTTGGGTGTTTACACCCATATTGCACAAATATAGCATGGGACCAAATAGGGAATTATTATCGGGTTATAAGAAGTGGAATATAGGTCTATCTGATCTACAGTTTGCTTTACACAAGCAATCAACTCTTTAATAAATTTTAAATATACTGCCCTTCTACAACAAACAAAGCTTATTTAGACACTGAGATAAACTAATTCTAACAACTTAATCAATCTGGCAGCACAAGTTTCACTTCAAAAGAAATGTGACAGCGATAATGTCTTATCCAGGGCACGCGAAGTCGTTGACCAAACACAATATTTGTTCCTTCAGTTCACGTGAAATGGATCAAGTCTTTCACTGTATTTTGGTCCATTTGCCTTTAAAGACCAAAATGACTCTACCTTATCTGTAATACTAAATAGTTTCCACCAAACTCCCAGATTGTCTAGTTTCGCTAACGACTTTTTTCTGATCTCTGTATAAAAAAGGGTTGAGCAGATCGGGATACACCAAAGTGGCCAATATATGTTTCCTTATGTACATGACCTATTGACCTATTAGCATCTGCCTGTGACGGCTTCTTACCTAACCTGCTGCTGAACTTTAAGAAAAACTTACTTCTTCTACTTACTGATGGTAATTTATAAGGTTCACATTGGATGAATGTTATCATAGTTAATGTTCTAGTTAAGATATGTTTTTTGTTTAATGCGAATGGATATACCTTTTCTTCCTGCTAATTCACTGTCTTTACTTCTGCCATTCCTTTTGCTGTTCTTCTTTTTCCTATTCTCTTTTCGCTTATAAAACCTCTATGGCATTATGGCATATTCCTAGGTGTTAGTTGGCTGTCATCATACTTGATGTAGGCCTACTAGTTAATTAGATGTCCCTATCTAGCGGAATCTTTGATCTCTTCTGGGCCTCCAATGTAGCCAATTAAGTCGTCAAATGATTTATTCTTTACTGTCACCGTTGTACTCTTATTTGGTTGCAGAAATAAATTATTTGATTTGATTTGATTAGTAGGGCTGAATTTCGATTAATTTTTTAATCGTTATTAATCGCACGATTAAAAAATATCATGATTAAACGCACATTCATTGAAAAATTTTGATTTGATTAGTAGGGCTGAATTTCGATTAATTTTTAATCACTATTAATCGCACGATTAAAAAATATTATGATTAAACGCACATTCATTGAAAAATTTTAAAGTTTATTTTTAAGGGTCCATAATTCAGATAATTCAATCAAAATTCTAAACAAGTATCTCAATCTTTAACTGTAACGGCCTAAAGCTGCAAATGCAGCCAGTTACTCAAACAAGCAAAGTTTATCAACATGTAATTTGAAAAGGATGCTCGCTTTTTATTCAGAATGTTCCCAGAGAGAGACAGAGAGACAGACAGAGAGACAGACAGAGAGACAGACAGAGAGACAGACAGAGGGACAGACAGACAGACACAGACACAGAGACACAGACACAGACAGATATATAGTGAGAGAGAGAGAGAGAGAAGAGAGAGAGAGAGAGAGAGAGAGAGAGAGAGAGAGAGAGAGAGAGAGAGAGAGAGAGAGAGAGAGAGAGAGAGAGAGAGAGAGAGAGAGAGAGAGAGAGCGAATCGAAAAGTGCATCTGAAGTTGATCCTTTTCCGTGGAATCAACGCTTTCTCATCATCGGAATTAGATGAAAATTCGTATAATTATTCTTCTTGGTAGATTCTAAAATAAATGGCATGTGTTCGAATGGAAGTTGTCCAACTCCTGCTGTCATATTGCGCTGTCATTGTCAGTTCAAATGTTGTCACCATGTAGACTCCCCATGCTTGTGCAACCGAAGTGAGATGTTCTGCACATGCTTCGGAATATAGTGCCGATCTTCAACATGGTGGACTTCATGACGAATTAAGGAATGAAGAACCCACATGGAATCTATTATGTGACCTATAACACCCAAGTAGCTGCATGTGATTAGCAACAGATGACCAATAATCTAAAGTAAGCGTTAGGCAAACTCTACCGTCAAGCAGCTGTTGTATTTTCCTTTCTAACTGTTATACAAGTAATTAATTCGGCTGTCAATGATTGTCCTGGAAGGATGTGTAGGCCTATATGATTGATTTCCTGCTGCTGTGCTGCGGAGGAACGGATGTAGGCCTATGCATGCAGGATGTGCTCTGTTATACGCGAGCAGTTTTAACAGGTGTAAACTCTCTCGATTTGACTTTCAGGGTCCAGAAACTGACAATGAAGTTCTTAAGTAAGTAAGTAAGTAAGTAAGTAAGTAAGTAAGTAAGTAAGTAAGTAAGTAAGTAAGTAAGTAAGTAAGTAAGTAAGTAAGTATATTCTTTATTTTTCCTGGCTACAACACACTCCAGTGACACAAAACATTTAAACAACTGTCACAGGTCAATAAGAACAGGAATAGAGCATTAATCTTGTTTGGAGTTCTTCAATAAACCTACGAGAACTTTAAATTAAATTGTTCTTAATGAGTGGCATTCACGGAGAATGCTTTAAGGATTAGAGGAAAAAATTAAATGCAAGAATGAAGTCACGTTTCCCACACAATGCTGTGTAAAATATTCTCCGAAATCTCCGACAGTTTTAAAAGTACTTCTAAATATTATTAATTCTTTATCTTCTCATTTGGGTCATGGCAACGCATACATCTGCTCGTGCCTATTGACCTATATACTAAGTTTAAATAAGGCACAATTTGCATATATATATATATATATATATATATATATATATATATATATATATATATATATTATACACACAACTTTAGCTCGTGCATGTTCGAACAGTTCATCTGAAGTGCGTGGGTATATTTCTGCTTGTTCGTTTGTCTATTTATATGCAATCAATCTATTATCCGGTCCTGATAAGACCGGCCAATCGCCACGTACCTTCTCTTTCCACCAGCGATCTATAGGACCAATCCATCGTAGTGTGGACCTAAACTTGCGCTATATAAAGCCATCAGACCACTCAGTCAGATTTCATTACGCAGTTAAAGATGTGTTCGACGATGCGCCTTTTGGTGACGTGGCTGTTCGCCTTTCTGCTAATAGAGAGGACTGCAGCAGAGTTACAAAGCTCGGGTAAAAGATTTCACTTATAAAGAATATGCTTACTTACTTACTTCTTTATGGAAGTGATATGGATGATTGATGGGTAGCAGAACCGTGGTTTTTTCTTCTGTTTCAGTTGCTGGACTCAGTCCTTTTGATGCAACGAATGGACGCCTGCCAACGACGCTGAGACCTTACCACTACAATGTGGAGTTCTTCCCAAACATCTACCTCTCAGCTCCTCCGTTTCCTTTAAGTGGACATGTCGACATCTACATCGACTGTCTCGTTTCTACCAGCGTCATCACCATCCACTCTAGAGGCAAGCCACTGACTTTAACCAGATAGATTGAAACCAATCAACTAAATTCCTCTTTTCATCATCATCGTCGTCGTCGTCGTCATCATCTTCTTTCTCTTCTTCTTTCCGTTCTTCTTCTTCTTGTTCCAACTGACTCACATTGCTTTTGTTCTTCTTATGTACCTTGGTTAATTAATTTATTTATTATCATTTCAAAACAATTACGAATTTCTTCACCCTGTGCAGATTTGACCATTAACCAGACAACCATTTCCGTTTCCGTCAGTCCTGACTCTCCAGGTTCTCCACCTGATCCGGGATTTTTCAGTTTTTCGGAAGACATAGCTGCTGATTTTGTTTACTTCCACCTGTTAAATAACCTCGTGGTCGGCGAAAAATATCTGCTAAAGCTGGACTTTACGGGAGTCTTGCGATCAGACAACAACGGTATCTACTGGGATTCCTACCTGGCAACAGATGGCTCCACTGTGTTAGTACAACGGATACTATAATTATCTACTGTCATTTTCCTCGTGGGTGGGCGGTTGGGCGTGAGAAGGGTCGGGTCACATTCATCTTTAGGTCGGTCCCTCGTGGTGAACTACATGGCAACCTCGGTCAAGTCTTAACATACGCTTTCTCGTTATATAAAGGTGCTAAATAAATGAAAAATAACGAGTAAGAAAACAATCAAGGGTTCAGCGTGTTCCAAAGCAAAGGTAGTGTTATATGCGGGAATGAAATATGTAGTATGTGTCAAACGGAGTATAATATCTTTGTGGATTATATATTTAGATAAGATACACTGCAGAAGCTTATGGGGCGCTCGGTTTTGTAGTGGTTATCCTGTTGGACTATCAAGCAAGAGGTCGGGGGTTCAAACCCCTGCCAAGGTAGCAAGTTGGTTTGAGAATTCTGCCCCACGTGCACCCTTGGGACCTAGCCAACGCAGCTATATTGAATACACTGGCTGCATGCCGTGGGAAGATGAGACGGCGAGGGAAATGACTGGCCACCAACCCTCATATGCTGAGGCTAAGAAAATGAAGTCGCTAACACTTCATACTTCCCTGGCTGCCTCAGGGCTACCTTCGTCTTCTTCTATGATCCTTTGGGTGTTCCTATCAGAGATAGTATGTATCCAGATGAAGTGGTACGAGACTGTTCTCGCCTGTCATCTACTGCATATACATTATACAAGGGTTTTAATCATTACAGAGATCATCTTATTCGATTACGATTACGATATAGAAGTATATATAACGTAGCCCAACTTTCGAGGACCCTTTGCGATTTCTTTTGCACATTTTGTGTAACATAGCATAGTTTCTATCAATCGTGGCTGTGATGTCGTTATATGAACAGGTATATGTCTTCGACTCAATTTGAGTCGATTGAGGCTCGAACGGCTTTGCCATGTTTCGATGAACCAGACTTCAAAGCGACATTCAATACAACAGTCGTACGAAGTTCATCGGTAATCGCTCTCGCCAATGCACCCATATTGTCCACCGTCTCAAGGTACAACATCTAATCAGAACCCATCTGTGGTAGGATAACCGTTATCTACATTTTGCCACCGTCGGTACTACCGGTATTTTAAAACCGTAAAACTTGTTCATTTTAAATGTTGTAAGTAATTAAGTTAAATTTCTTTGTAAGCAATAAGCTAATGAAGGTCTATGCGAAATTTTAGTAAAGTTGAAGTAGGCCTACACAAACTGAAATTCATACGATAAATCAATAAGCAATTGATGAATAAGACGCGTTGCAATAAAATCTACTCAAACTATGAAAAAATATTTAGAAATAAAGTTACTTCCATGCGTCAATTTCGATTTCTATATGATGTCAAATAATTGGACTGACTTAGAATTGGGTGCAAAGTATTTAATGACGCATAGCAGATATCCATGCATTCCATGCAATTATAATAGAAAAAAAAGACTCAGCAAGAACAGCCAGAATTAAGTACCAATACTTTTTAAAATCACCATTGCATGCAAACCTTTCAAATCCTACAGCTGACTACCAGCATGGTTTGAAATCTATCATAGTTTTATTACTAATTACTTTTTGCTCCAGACCCGATGGATACTTTGCTGATACGTTTCAACAAACTCCGAAAATGTCAAACTATTTGCTATGCATTGGAGTTGGAGACTTTAGCACTATCGTCAGTGGCAACATCAACGGCTATCAGGTACTCGGATGGAATTATTATTATCACCATCACCACCGCCATCATCATCATCGTCATCACCATCACCACAACCACCACCACCACCACCACCACCACCACCACCACCACCACCACCGAACAACAACACCACCACCACCACCACCACCACCATCATAACCATTTTTGTCAACGTACCATCACCATCATCAACATCATCATCATCATCATCATCATCATCATCATCATCATCATCATCATCATCATCATCATCATCATCATCATCATCATCATCATCATCATCATCATCACAACCGAATTCGTCGTCGTCATCATCATCATCATCATCATCATCATCATCATCATCATCATCATCATCATCATCATCATCATCATCATCATCATCATCATCATCATCATCATCATCATCATCATCATCATCATCATCATCATCATAACCGGCTTCCTTATCGTCATCATCATCATCATCATCATCATCATCATCATCATCATCATCATCATCATCATCATCATCATCATCATCATAACCGGCTTCCTTATCGTCATCACCACCACCATCATAATCATCTTCACCACTATCATCATCAGCATCATCATCATTATCATCCACATCTTACTACTACTACTAATAATAATAATATTGTTCTTTAATTATGTGCCTGCAAACGCACTGCGCTGTACAGTGAACATACATATAGTAGAAACGGCAGCCACGCAGGGCGCCTACCATACATGTATATAGTAGAAACACACGATGACAGTTTTACAGGAGTCGAATATAACTGTTTAAGCGGCAGCCACACGGCGTCATCATGGCCTACTATTCATTTAACCACTGCCATCTAGCGAGTGGAAGGCTGAAAAACCTTACGGGGTCCTACTGGGCTCGATCTTGGTACCTTCTGCTCTTCACGCCAGTGTGTTATCCATTACTCTACGGACCCCCCTCATCATCATGGAGAACATATTTTTCCACTTGTCTCTCACTATCAGGAATACCTCTAATTTTCAGGTAGGGAGAGGTAACCGGTGTATGATGAAGAACGGGTAAGTTGAATTAAGGCAAGGTAAAGAGATAAGATGCAGTGAATTGAAAGTGAGGTGACTGCATGAATCGTTTTGATGTGTCTCCACAGGTGCGTGTCTGGTCGAGACCGGATATGCTGTCGCAGATGCAGTTTGCTGCTAATGTTGCTGCCAAGTTCCAGGCCTGGCTGGATACGGAGACAGGCATCACCTACCGAGAACCAAAGATGGGTGAGCATAACCAAAATCAGCTCCATGTAGTTGAATATACAAACATGCACATATACTGTTTGCATGTATACGTGTTATAAAGGTAATGTTTGTCAAACTGGTTAGATGTATGTGTGAATGTAATTGAAATCTACAGGTGTATTTGTGCTGAGCGCCTTTGTGACATGTTCTCTAAGGTACGATAAGGAGTTTCTTATCGCTTTGCTATTTTGCTCCTGTCAATTTTCTATCATAAGCAATAAATTATCTGTAACAAATCGGCCTTGAAAGATTTTCTCTCCTCTCTTCTCAACCAATCAAAAACGGAACTCCATATCTTTGAACTGCTTATCGGAGCTTATCTTAAGAAAACCCCAAAAACTGAATGAAATGCTAGACTCCTTGTATCAACTCTTCCAAACTAAAGCTTTTACAATTTGCTCAGAATCTTACACGTTGTCAATGAAACAGAAAAGTCATAACATAAACAAGTTCTGAAAATGCTCAATTACCTTCTGATCCTTTGGGGCCTTCCCTTCGCCATTTTCCATTGGTAAATGTGCAGTGATTCTTCTTTTCCCGCTGCCAAATCATCTGGAACATTAACTCACAGTCGAATTCTTTAAATTCCTCTCTGTCACCGTTCTTCCAACATCCACAACACAATTAATATTTCTTGCCTTTTCATCGCACACTTGACCTCTGAGACATCGATACGACACTGTTACTGCCCCAACCTATGTTTTAACCTATCCTAACCTATCCTATCATTTCGTGTGCTATTGGCTTAATTACGACAGACCACCTTGCTCTTCCTACGAAGAGTGGAGCCATGGAACACTGGGGTCTGATCACCTACGGCGAAGAGTCGTTTGCTGTCAATCCGGCCACGACATCTGCCACTCAAAAGCTCAACGTTGCCAGCATCATTGCACACGAAATCGCTCATCATGTACGTACATCTAACATTTCTGTCAACAGAACAGCGATTATCTGGCACCAATTTATGTGAATAGATTGATCGAATGCAGCTGTAATTACGTGACATAAAATTTTAAACAATACGTTAGAACATCGTGCTCAGGTAAGAAGCAGGCGAAGTAACGAAAAGTAGGGCAAGCAAGGGATGTAGGGTAAGGTGAGGCAAGGTAAGTAAAGTAATGCAAAGTGAGGTATATTAGGGCAAGGTAAAGTAGGTAAAGTAAGGTATCAGGTAAAACAATACAGTCTAAAAATGTACGAATCGTTTATTCATCAGCCATAATTAAAAACACGAATGGTTTTCTCAGAGCAGCGGTCCGCAGAAGCTACGCAGCATCAAAAGTGGTTGGTAGTAGGATCGCTGACAACCCATGCCATTATATCATTCCAGACCACTTCAATTTTACGTATGTTCATCTTTTCCAATTCTGTTTGTGAATGTTCCGTTGTCCACGGGGACATGGTTGTTCCTTTCCATCGTACAGCTTCTATGCACCGCCGGGCTTTCTCCGCGATCAACATTGAATGGGTTCCCCACGGAGATGCGCCTCTCCTTCCCATGGTTCCTTCCTCTCCATTCTATCAATTACTGAAGATTACTCTCTTCCGCCTGGCCTCCTGGGTCGGGAACGCCTCTGAGTAGAGATCTTGAAGGCGCGTTATATAAATTCTGATTGATTGATTTCTAACGCAAGTAATGTAAAGGTTTGATCGTTAAAGACAGACAGACAGACATACAGACAGACACAGACAGACAGAGATACACACAGATACACACACAGCGACAGAGAGCCATCAGACGTTCGGTCTCACCTTCTATTTCTACCACCACATTTATGCATAAGTCTGCTCACGCTTGGACTACTGCAACTCGCTCCTCATGGGTCTCCTTAAGCAGCGTATCTCTCACCTTCAATCTGTTCAAAATGCTTCTGCTATGCTCTTCACTAGACTCCCCCGCTTTGCCCATATCACTACTTACATGCTTGATGTCCTGCACTCAGTGTACTGGCTCCCTATTGCTGTGTGCATCCGTTAAATCTCAGCAGGGTACTGCCCCAAAATATCTCGAAGTATCTGTGAAAGCCGCTATCTGCATCTTCATCTCGCCTATTGCTCTGTGAATCATGATCTTTTTGTTCAAGGGCTAAAACTGCCTTGGCCCAGCACCGGGCGTTTGCTGTAGTGGGTCCCACGATCTGGAATTACCTTCCCCCTCTGCTCAGGGCCAAACTAACGACTGGCTTTTCCTACTCGGTCTCGCGTTCCCTGAAGGCATTTCTGTTTCCCGGGGCTTCTGTGCTGAGACCCCCTCTGAATAGTTATTCTGCGAGAGGCGCTTTATAAATTTCTAGATACAGTACAATACAATGCAAAAAAGGAGCTCTAAAAGTCGTATCTATAGACAACATTTTTCTCATATTCATTCTGTTGTCTTTAATTCAGTGGTATGGAAATCTAGTAACGTGCAAGTGGTGGACGGAGATCTGGTTGAACGAGGGATTCGCCACCAACTACAACTATTACCCGACAGAAAGCATTGGATGGGAAGGGGTAGGGTATTGCAACTACAACTATTACCCAACAGAAAGCATTGGATGGGAAGGGGTAGGGTATTGCAACTACTACCTTAAACAAAACAATGGCTCTGACAGATGTAAGTTACTACTACCCGTAAGAGAGTAAGTTACTTTTACCAAAATTGGCTGGCAGAGGATAAGTTACTTTTACCAAAATTGGCTGGCAGAGGATAAGTTACTTTTACCAAAATTGGCTGGCAGAGAGTAAGTTACTTTTACCAAAATTGGCTGGCAGAGGATAAGTTACTTTTACCAAAATTGGCTGGCAGAGAGTAAGTTACTTTTACCAAAATTGGCTGGCAGAGGATAAGTTACTTTTACCAAACTTGGATGGCAGAGAATAAGTTACTTTTACTAAAATTGGCTAGCAGAGGATAAGTTACTTTTACCAAAATTGGCTGGCAGAGAGTAAGTTACTTTTACCAAATTGGCTGGCAGAGGATAAGTTACTTTTACCAAACATGGCTGGCAGAGGATAAGTTACTTTTACCAAAATTGGCTAGCAGAGGATAAGTTGATATTACATAACAGTTTTCTAGCAATGGGTAACTATTGCTGTTATCATCATCGCTATCATCGTCGTCGTTGTCGTCGTCGTCGTCGTCGTCTAAAGACGTTGCGCCACTCCCTGTCGTAGAGCCGCACTCAGCAGATCGATCCAAGGAGAGGCGTTCAGGTCTTCTTCGACGTAGATCAGAAGAATACTTCGGATCCGGTTAGAAAGCAAATCAACACCACATGGGAGGCGGACAGCTCCTTCAGCGGAAGTACATATCCAAAGGTAAGCCTTGAGGTTATCTAACTGAAGCACCCATCCAAAGGTAAGCCTTGACCTTACCTGTTGAAATCAGGTATTTTACCCAACTTCCTCTTCGATTGAATAGTTGAGCTTCACATGAGCAACTGCTCTCAACTTTCCTGCCATGACCTCTTGTGTCTTTTTCATAATTAGTTGCAGATCTTTCTCTCTTGCGCTTTCTCCTTCACTTTCTATCTGCAACTTTCGTACTTTAACTTACGTCTGTATTCAAGAGGTCACTTTCCTCTAAAATATTTGACACTACAATTCCAAGTTATCTTTGTCGTTCACACACATTCTGCTGCTCGACTTATCTAGGTTTGGGCATATATCAAATTTATGTGGAAGGAACTGCACTGAATGCACAGCTGCACATTGAGTGTAAGATCTTGATTAGTCTGCGTAATTGCCTGTCAGTTTCTGCCCCAGCTTACCTTAAGGGTCTCTGCGTTATAGTTGGCCCTATCTTCCTTATCCGGTGGCAGATATCTCCGCTCTGCAATGCATGAACTACCAGTCCAACAGCACGGACATCCAAGTTCCAGCATAGAGGTTTTGCAGTGCGCGGTCATCCTCCTGGAACAAGCTGCATAACAATCTGCGACATGAGCTTCTCATCCTGTCTTTGCCTCTTTTCCGCAAACGCTTGAAGACCATTTTGTTCGGTCGTGGTTTCATTGTGTTAGGTGGGGAGCGCTTCTGATGAGTCTCTCTTGAAGTGGCGCTATATAAATTTGCAGTTACCATTGCGAAACTTGGTTTCGCTTTCAATTTCAGTCAACCGTTAAACCGTTGTCACTGGATTTAATTGTTTTTGTTGTAGGGCGGTGCAATGATTCGAATGATACGCACCATACTTTCTCCGGCGACGTTCAAACGAGCTATGACGGTATGAGCGCCTGATATCATCATCCATCTTGAGTATATATGCTCCCTAGAACTGCAGATGAAACACACGCCATCAACTCAGTCAAGGCTGGGCTGTTCAAGTCAACACTGAATTAAAACTTTCGGGGCTTCAACAGAAATTATAGTCTCCAGTTTTCCAGTTTGGGGAGATACATCCATTAACTGCCATTCCAGACAATCACATCCTATTGAAGTAGAAGAGCAGTGCAATAAGCTAGCCCTGACAACTTTGAAATAAGATTGTTGCAGCAATCAGACCCTAAATAACAGAAGAAGAGACATCCCTCAAATTTAATGATTTTCATTGTGCCTAAGTAAAGCAAACAAGTTGCATTTCAAGTAGAACCTGCGTGCTTTGAATAGGCTCAACTTCACAAAGGAAGAAATATGCTTCAAAAGGTCTCTGTTCACATTGCCTAATACCATTAAATGTAAAATTTGAACGCTGTAGAACACAGAAACAATTCAAACACACACACATACATATACATGTATACATACACATGCAAATGCATATACATGCATGCACATACACACGTGCATATGTCATAGAGTTGAAATATCCAGACCAAACCGTGGTTCAATCTCCTTAGCCATGTCTTAAACTTGTTGTTTTCTATCTTCAAACAGACCCATGTTCTTCTTGCTTTGCAGAGGTACCTGCTTGCCCACCAGTACACCGGAGTAACCACAGACGATTACTGGGCTTCATTGACAGCAGTACGTACTTTATGTTCACTTGACCAAAGCAGTATATTTCCACAGACGACTGACTTTCCGGTTCATTTATTTGAATTCCAATCCCTCTTTGTGTACGACCAACAATACGTTGTCTGGGAATGCAATCCTTGCACGATCTTTCGACTGCTCTTGTAACGTTGTCATTGTTACTCCTAAGATTTCCTCTTTATCTGAAGATAATGACCTGAAACAGAACTTACCTTTCCTTACCTAATACTTCCCTACTTCAGCTAAACATACCCTACCTTACCTTCACTCCTCTTTACCTTACCTTACCATACCTGCCTTTATCTCACTGCAACTACATCACACCCCGTTCATTCATTCATTCAGAAAATTTATATAGCGCTTCTTCAAGAGACCTACTCAGAGTCAAAGGCGCTCCCAGCCCAGCCACGGCTAAAGAGATAGGACTTGAGGTGTCGTAAGAAAGCAGGTGAATTATTCCGGGGGAAGTATAGCGCAAGGGGATTGGAAGACCATTCCCGGTAGACGGGCCAACAATCGAGAAGGCTCGGCGTTGTCTGACTGCGTAGCGGGCCCGAGGGACTAATAGCTCCTCATTAGTCGCAGAGCGCAAAGCATAGAGGCTAAGTCAGAAATAGGGCGAGAGAGTTCAGACAGGTAGGATGGGGCGCTGCCGGAGAGACACCGCCAAACTAGTGCTGCTATTCTGTAGGAGATGCGATCAGAGGCAGGGAGCCAATGCAAGACGTCACGCATATAGGCAGAGACTGGGGCGTGTTTTGGAATACGACCAATAAATCCAGTAGCAGAACGAAGGACCAGGCCAAGTCGCCCTATTAGGCCTTTGGAGTGATCAACATGAACCGAGCAACAGTGGTCGACTCTACTAGTGACAAATGCATGGACTAAGATGACCGCATCATCATGGGAGAGCGACCTCAGTACAACACGCAACTGCCGGAGCTGATAATAACAGTTCCGCTTGACCAAGTTAACATGCTGAGAGAGACTAAGCTCTCGATCCAGCGTAACACCTAGGCCATGAACAGTAAGGGAGAAAGTTATATGGGGAAAGGTCTCAGTCAATAGAATAAGGTTAGAAAAGAAAAGAAATATTAAGGTAAGTCAGATAAACCTGTGACCTTATCTTCCCTCATCCCAATACTTTACATCGCTTATATTGCTTCAAACGATAATATTTTACATGATCTAACTGAACATTTCCTTTATAACATTTTTGCTTACATTGCACGACCTCATTCTACCATACCTCCTTTTGCAGTTATTACCTTGCCATACCTTACATTACCTAATCTTACCTTGCCTTCCTTATCTTCCTTTATTTTATCTCACTTAACCTTAATCTAACTTACCTTAATTTTTCTTTTCTAGCTTTATTCTAACTTGCACGTGCCTACGCTGCATCTAACCTTATTGTCTTGACCCATGTTACCTGGACTTAGCAAGCAGCCGATGATGGAGTGACGAATCCAGACGGAAGTGCGTTGGATATGAAGGTGCGGATGGATCCCTGGTTGAACCAGATGGGATATCCGTTGATCACCTTCACATCGGGTACTAATTATTCTTGCACACTGTCAAGGACGCACTTCCTCAATCCAGTCAACCAGGTCGTGGAAAAGCCCAGCCCTTGGAAGTGAGTGCAAAGGTTACATGGAAAAACCACGTCGTCCCCGGTGAAATTGAATGTACAACGCGATATCTTGCAGTGTGATACAAATGTGATGAAGTGTTATGATTGTGACATGTCGCAAATATAATGTGATTGGAAACAGTGTGAAGTGATGTCAATGATATGTCATATTAAATAACGTAGGTATATATTAAAACTGAAGACATTTCCACATTTGTATGATTGTATATACATATAGCAAGCTGAACGTATAGTTCCCCGCGCACGGACAGCCAAACGGCAGCACCATGCCTTCTCTGTGGTTGCCCCCATGACCTGGAATGGGCTCCCTTCCAAGCTACGTCAAAATACCGATTGGTCATTTCACAATGTTTCTAACTGTTCTCAAAACTATGTTGTTCGACCGTGGTTGGACTGGGAGTGCTCCTGAGTAGGCAATCTTGAAGGGGCGCTATATAAAACTGCTCTAATAATAATAATAATAATAATAAAAATAATAATAATAATAATAATAATAATCTTGTAACTTATATAACCCATTAAGAACTTGACATGCTTAGTAGTCATGGCTACCTAACGGACGTCATGTGAAAATGCTGAAAATGCTTCCTATCTGTGTCGGAATAGCGCGATGACACTTTGAATTGAACGACCAGAAGCTGTTTACGACTGAACAATTCGTTTGTTCATTTAAATACACTCCGCCCTTAACCGAATCCTTCATTCAAGCATTCATTGAAGTTATTTATTTCTGTTCAGAGTTTTTGATTGATTGAGTGGCTGTTGATGTTTTCCAGCTATGCTTGGGATGTTCCAATAACAGTTGTGACATCGGTAAGCCCTCCTTCAGCCTGGGACGCTCGACCCATCGCATGGATAGACATCGATCAGACAGGTCCTTAGAATTACAAATATAAGGCTATCTTATATATTTAATGTTATATATTATTTTCTAATTTAGTGCCGAAAAGGTGCGACTAGTGTGCATGAGGGTGACAGTTCAATGTATGCGTGGTTGCGAAAGTGTTGAGAACGAACTGGGGTTGGCATTAGGGAACTCCTATCCCTGGTGTGCGCACTAGTTGAGTCAGCGTTCGAATCATTCTCTGTGTCATTTGTGAACTTTGTCGACCGCTGGAAAGTTTGAAAGCGTTTCGCTAGTTTCGGTGTTTTATGTAATAGAAAATTATAAGTCGGAAACTGTGTGTCTTGTTTAACGCTGCGTTACGCCACTGGTCGGATAGTGCAAGACCCAGCCGTTCGAAAACTTGGAAAGCAGTTTGACGACATTGATATAACGAATTCTGTTCTTATCTGTCTTGTTCTGGTCTGAATTAACCAGCAGTGTGGGAATTGTAGAAAAAGAGTGGAGGGGGTTGAACATGTTATCCGTATTTTTCAAACTGGTGTCAACGAAATTTGAAAGCACCTGATTTCAATGGTAGCAGTTTTGCCAGTCAGACCCGAATCAAAATCAATTCCTCTGTTGAGAAAATAAAAAAATGCATACAAGATCCATCATGTAAATTTCTTCTTTTTGTCGGAGACTCTCAGTCAAATAATGCTAAATCACACTAGCACAACTGCGGAAGTTGGAAACGACCCCTAAGGTGTGCAATGAAGACTAAACTGTGGGGTCCTAAGAAAGACCAGGAGGGTTGATCTCCAATACCTCCCGACAATTCACATATTGCTAGCCAGTTTTGTTTTGTTCTATCGTATTCGAGTAAGAACTGAGGCGATCTGATCTATTACAGAATGTTGTGTTCTTCTCTCCTGTCCAATAGCCTGGTGTATATTATGTGATGGGTAAATATATAGTATAGGTTATATACTTTTAGAGACAACATTAACAGATTGTTCTGCAAGTGGCGGATGGGTCGTCATCAACGCCAACCAGAGGTTTTTCTACAGAGTTTTGTATGACACGCCAAATCTGAACGCTCTGTCAAACCAACTGAGCGCCGATCACTCGGTGAGCTCCAAATGCCTTCAGCGCAAGTACACGTATAAGACTATTCATATGACAGCCTTGAGGAAATTTTAAATATGTTTGAATGTGGCTGTCTGACAGTTCCAATGTCTACTGAAAATGTGTCTTCTGCTGTTTTTAGCGAAGTGATTTTAATTTCCAGTGGTTGATTCTAATCTAAGCTAATAATTTCTATTGCACCGTTATCAAGACGCACAAAGCATCAATCGAAGGGAGTTCCGGAGTCAGTCGCTTAGGAGTTACCGACTGACTTAATGACTTAGTCGACTGACATTTGAAACTTATATTCAACGCCGGTAACTTGTCTTTACGAACAGACGCCATTTTCGATGGAAAGAATTGCGTGACGTCATGCAAAGTAACAGACTCCACACAGACAGGTATTAGGTAAAAAAAAACAGGTGACCTGACATTGCGAGACTGTTAGACCATTGCACTGTGACTCGTCGCTTACAAGCAAGTGTTGCTCCTGTACACTGTACAGCTGCTGATTTCTTCGTGCAAAATCAAAACTCGAAAACCAGAATAAAACAAAAGCAAAGGATCTAAGTGAACGAAGTCACTATAAGTCGGTAATTTAGCGACCGGTATCGACTTGAGCTTTTAGTGGCGGCGGATGACGGTGGTTCCGTGAACTAATCGAAGGACGCTTCAGTTAAAATCGTAGTCAAAGACACAACCCATCAGAGCAGATAAACCGACAGAATGTTCCAGAAGGATGGTCATAATATATGCTTGACAAAGCACGGTGTTGTCTTATACGTATATCTTCATAAAAGTTTTATATCTCTGCTGAATACCAACACTCTATCGATGTCTGATTGTTTCAGGTAATCGATGCAGAGAGCAGAAGTGCGATCATCGATGACACCTTCACTCTTTCAAGGTCAATATCACTATTGTAATGTTTTAGATCATTCCATAAATGACCAATAGAGCCTCTACTAGTTTCCTTGCTACATTCAATGCATCTCGTCTCTGGAAGGAACTTCCTCTGAATCCCGTAAATTCTCAGCTCTTCAACCAATACAGCCACCCAACCACCGCCATCTGCCTCTGTCTCCTTTACTTATCCCCAAACAGGCTTTCTACTCCAAATTGAAGTCCCACCTCTTCAAGAATTCCGACCCTAATCCATCCGATCCTCCTCCTTCCAACCTTTCTCGTCCTCAACTAATCCCATATTACCATCAGCTCTTCCTTCTCTCTCTGGTCTCTCTACCAACCGAGCTCGGATTTTCCTTTGACATCCACGGGCAACCCTTCTAACACGACGAAGCGCTCTTAAATAAGCTGGTGCTCTGTGCTTAACGCTAGAGTAGCGCTTTAGAATTTTAAGGGCTAGGATTTGCTTGTGAGTTTTCTTTGACGGCAGATTCCGTCAGCCTAAAGTGCGAGGTATTGCCACTCTGCAACCAGGTAAGCTTTTCTTCTTAGAACTCGGTCAGTTTACATTTCCTCTTCAGTCCTTTCGGATCACTGGAGATAACAGTGATTTTGAAGATTTTTCAGGTTGATTGTTATGCTTCGCAGAGGGAAGGCAAGTATCAGGCACGGTAACGCTGGATTGTGTTACAAAGACAGGAGAACGTTGAGTTCTCAAAGTGTGAAATTTACTCATTAAATTATGATCTTGTATCCGATTTCTTCTACTTGAGTACATCTATCGTTTTAGAGACGACTGCATTTCGATTTAACTTTCAGAGCTGGTTACCTGAGCATCACATACGCGATGGATAACACGCTCTACTTAAACACAGAGTATGTCTACAATGCCTGGGCTTCGGCTCTCAAGCACTTCCAATACACCAATCGGATATTCAAGACTGAACCTTGGTTCTCAACTTACCAGGTTTGCAAAAATAACTGTATGATATTAAATATTTTATTAGCCAAAGAATTTTATCTAAATCGACTTAAAACAGTCTTAGTTACCAGGGTTAGAAAGTTGAGGTAAATAATCTACACAGAACATTTTTTACGAAAATATCAGCCTTGAGTTTTCTTCTGATTCCATGAACACAGTTCTCGGCTTCGACAAAGAAAGTAGCAACCAACGCTACTCCAACTTTCTTCCCTTGAAATTAATTTGTCAACACTATCGATAAATTAAAAGTAGAGGTATGAGGCAATACTCTTGTTTACACAGGATTACAAAAAGTGATGCGAATGTGGTTTGAGGTTGATGGTCACTAATATTTGACTGAAAGGTTATAGTCGAAAAATTAACTAGATCGAAAGTGGCTGAATGTATTGAATACGTACGTTGTAGACTTATGTGGTCAGTAAGAGCAGTCCGGTCAATCAACAGTTTGGATGGGTCTATAACGACTCAGAGCCAATCCTGTCGCAGTGAGTCATTCTAAGTTATTTACACTTTGCAGATCATTGAGCTTAATCTACTACACCTATCCATTTCTATTTGTTTCCTACGAGCCTATCAAATCTAACATATATCAAATATAATGTACAGTTGCTCTGAAATGATGCAGTGCTCGTGAATAAGCTGCTGCCCTGCGCTATGCTTTTGAATATACTACGGCTTTATAAATTTGGAGCTTACGAATACGATGGCGTCATAACTTAATTTATTCATATATATATATATATATATATATATATATATATATATATATATATATATATATATATATATATACATATATATATATATATAACATGCAATAGCATCGTATTTCCTCTATTAGCAAAACCAGATCATTGCTTCATTTTTTTAAAAATTAATTGCTCATCTCTCCAATTCTATCCTCTCCTATCCCATCTTATCCTATCGTCGCTTTCTCAATCCCAGTTTATGCCATTTTATCAAATTCTCTTCCATGCCATCCTGCACATCATATCCTATGATATCGTGCTTAATCGATGTAGTCGAAAATATTACTAACAGTTTACAACTGATTGATTCCTAGTTACCTGCGAAGAGACATGATTTCGACGGCGTGTAGCTATGGAGACGCAAGTTGCCTGGCAACAGCACGACAGCAATATTCGATCATAGCAGCGGATCCAGCTGCTAACGGGTGATCACAGTTTCCATTCTCTTAGTTCAGAAAGTGGATAATTTATGCAGCACAGAGATGAGTGACGAGCTAAAGCTAGACCATGCTTCCATCTAGAATGAATTTTGCCACAGGATAACTGAATCAAGGAACGTGATGAATGAGCTGTTGGCCTTGCAGCCTTACCTTTGTTAACCTAACCCGACTTGTCCTCACTTAACCCAACTGACCTTACCTGTTGCTCTGATTGTTGTAGCATCGATCCAAACAACCTTCCGACTGCGCTATGCACCGGAGCTATTGTACCTTTGTTTACCTAACCTGACCTTACCTGCTGTTCTAATTGTTGTAGCATCGATCCAAACAACCTTCCAACTGTGTTGTGTACCGGAGTGAGAGAGGGATCAGCCTCCGATTGGACTCTCTGGTTCAACGTCTATCTCAACCGGAAGTCGTCACAGATTCGTGACGAAAGATACGCCTACCTGTTTGGACTGTCATGCACCAACGACACCACCCTCCTTGACAGGTACTTTATCATTGTCATGACCATCATCATCATTATCGTCATAGTCATCAGTATCTTCATCATCATCTTTGATGTCATCACCACTATGATCAGTTGTATTTCATCATTACCATCTACTTTAGATGGGGCCTGTTGAAGTGGTGCTTTATAAAATGCCTCTCTAGCTACTACTTCAACCACTGTTACGCACTGCATTGCGCTGTACGTGTGAATCTGTGTCGTAATCTGTTGAAGATATCTGGATGAGTTGGTCGTACAGTCGAACATAGCGCAGAGGGATCGAAACACAGCGACTCAGTACCTGGCAGTACTTGACTACGGTGCATCGATACTCTGGAACTATCTCGACGTCAACTGGAACTCGGTTCGCGCTGGGTCCGTTTTCAGATACCTCGATCTATTCTGATAATGTCTGCTTTGAATCGAAGAAGAAGAAGAAGAAGAAGAAGAAGAAGAAGAAGAAGAAGAAGAAGAAGAAGAAGAAGGAGAAGAAGGAGAAGAAGAAGAAGAAGAAGAAGAAGAAGAAGAGTCCCTTAAGCTAGCACGAAAGACAGGCATGAGTATGAAGAGTTAGCGACTTCATTTTCTTAGCATCGTCATATGAGGGCGGCTGATCAGTCATCTCGATACCCCTCACAGTCTATATATAATCTTTCCACTGACAGTATATACGGTCAGAGTACTCTCTGTAGCTGAGTTGGATGAGCTAGTAGCATAGAGGGAGATAAATCTGGAAAGAATATCTGCCCTGACGGGAATTTGAACCCCGACCTCTGGACTAACAGTCCGGTGCGCTGACCACTAGACCATCCCGAACCACAATATCTTTATTAACTATCATTGTGCTGCACCAGAGATTTAAGAAAGAAAACAACGTAAACGGTTTAATTTCAACAAGGTCTTAAGTCTAAATATTTTTGACTGTAGAATCAACAAATGGACGACACTTAACAACATCATTGCAGGATTCTCCACATCAGATCAAGACACTCAGGTTATCATCATCAACATCGTCATTATCGTCGTCATGATCATCCAAATCAGGAGCATTGTCATTATCATCGTCATCGTCATCACCATCATCAGCATCATCATCCTCACAACATCGTTTTATAATCAGCGTGGTCGCTATCATCAATCTCTCTTTATCGATCATTGAAATAATCATCACGATGCTGGAAATGACTGGGATAAGATACGAAATTAATCAACCCAATTAATTAATTTTTAATACTCGTTATGGACTTATGGTCACTGGCAGATCTAGAAACAGGAAAAAGGCAGAATTTACGATAGCTAGGTTATGATAGGGCCATGACCACTTTAAACTTTCCACTTTATCTCACATAGGGTCAAGCCTTTTAACGAATTGAAGTGAACCATTTTACTTTCTAGTAATTTTCATTACTAAACCCTCTTTGTGAACCTCTCAAAGTCTTATAGAGATTTCTCTACCTGTTTTCATTCTATTAGATTTCACGCGACTATACTTGGTTGCACATATTTTCTCTTATTTTGGCCATTCTATGGATAATCTTCTTCCAGTCGGTTTTTGGGAAACTAAATGGCATTCCTTTCCGAATATAAAACGGCTTGGTTCCCCTTGGTCGTGGGCAAGTTCCAAAAACGGCATCGTTCCTATGATCTGGAATATTTTCTTTGCTCGCAGCTGACCATCTTCATTGGCCGTCATCCTCCTCAGTCTGAGTATGAACGGAACAACTATGCGCAGATGATTCTCCTCGTCCAGCAGAACATCGACTGGAGAACGAATAACGCCAATGCCCTTCGTGATTGGCTCGCCAGCCTACCAATGGCCGACGTCCACCTCGCTTCCGGTTACGAAATGACACCTTCCGCTGTCCACCACTGGGCAATGGTTGTCGATTCGTATAAAGCGGACTACAAATACTAAAGGAGAGGCAGAAGAATAATGGCTGCTTCCTATGAAGCCTAACTTGTATTAAATTGGGCTAAAATTTATTCCTAATAAATATCATTTTATTTAATTCTGACAAAAGAATAACTTACAATGACTGGAGAAGCTATTCATTTGCCGTCTCTAAAGAGAGAAAAGAATGAAATTATTGCGACGAATACTGAACTTTTTGATTGTCAATAATCAATGATCCAGATATAACTGATCTGCTAATTCATTCATTATATCATTTCAGGATATCTTCATGGTTATAACTACGGGTATCATTTTCATGCCGACCTTAGTTATCCCCGTTGCCATGGTTGCCAGATATGAACAACACATTCACCATTTGCGAGAACTAGGAACACAGGCTTCACAATCACTAAACAAGTAATGTTTAGGGCAAGGGTAATTGAGTGAGGTGTTACCTACAGTTCTATTTGCTCAAAGAACATCAGCCCGAGGGAGACTTCGAAAAAGGGAGTCAATAATAGTTGAAAAACTACCAATAGGTGGAGCATAACCCAGTGGGCCGATGTAAAAGAATACAAAGATATCAGTGGATTAAAATACCAGTCAAGCCATGTTCTGTTATCAGTAGGCAGCAGCTAAGCATGAGTGCATGACAGATATTTAACATTCTAATGCCTACTCCCGGGTTTTTAAAAGATCTTATAACATTAAAAACACGCTATAAAAACAGGACGATTTACGCGCAAGTAAATCTGTCTCTTCTTCTTCCCCTTCTTCTTCCTTGACTTGTTATTGTTCTTTTTCCTGTTTGTCTTTTGACATTGACTTCTAGTGGTTTTGTTTTCTTCCTATTTTCTTCCGTTAACTTATTCTTATTTATCCTTAGAATGTTCTATGAGCATAGCATTTACAAAATGCTTCACTGTGTACTGCTAGATTGACCATTAACAAGACCACCATTTCCGTTTCCGTCAGTCCGGACACTCCAGGTTTTACACCTTTTCCAGTTTTGCGGAGAACCCAACAGCTAATTTTCTCTACTTTCATCTGTTAAATAACCTCGTGGTCGGCAAGAAATAAGTGCTCAAGTTGGACGTCTCAGAAGTCTTGCGATTTAGACAACAACGGTCTCTACTGGGACTCCTACCTGGCAACAGATGGCTCCACCAAAGTAGTGGTTCTAGGACTTTTCGCCCCCGGAAGATTCACCCCCGGAAGATTCGCCCCCGACATTTCGCCCCCCGGAAGTTTCGCCCCCGTCGATCCAGCTTCTAGTCTTAGTTACATTTTCATCATGGATCCCGGAGGCGAAACTTCCTCGGGGGCGAATCTTCCCGGGGGCGAAATGTCGGGGGCGAATCTTCCGGGGGCGAATCTTCCGGGGGCGAAACTTCCGTATCCCAAAGTAGTACAATGGCTGCTCTAGATCTCTGAGATGGCTGCTCTAGATCTCTGAGATACTGACCGTCTTATGGCTGCATTGTATATTGCCATGGACTGCAAATATGTTTGTGCAGCTTTAGATAGCATTGAAGGTCTTAATGCCTGGTGTAATTACTGTAGAAGCCGGGTATATCTCATTTATTGAAACACACAAATATAGCATAACTACGTAAACTCTAATTTTTTTACTTCTCTGGCTTACGGAATAGGTGTTTTCTCAATTAATATTAGAGGAGTCGTCACTGGGATGATTTTCTATGGATCAGAAAAGGGTGAAGGATGTTTTTTTAATTTATTGATAATTTGTTTGCCTTAAACCAGGAATTTACAAGTGGCAATTCAAGATTAATTATTTTAAATAATTTGTCGTAGGAGCTATGTAAAGTAAATACAGTTGAGTCATCGGCAAATAAGACAGAGTGCAGCAAAGAAGAGATATCGGGCAAGTCATTTATATATAATAAGACTAGTAGGGGTCCAAGGATTGACCTTTGAGGGACCCCTTGTTCAATGGGTCGAAAATCGGAGAGTTCCCCATTGCATAGTACTTGGTGTTTTCTAAAAGATAAATAATTTTTAAAACAAAGATGTGGTATTCCTCGGACACGTTAAGATTCCAGTGTTTTAAAAAGAAGCTTGTGATCAACCGTGTCAAATGCTTGAGAGAGGTCTAGGAAAATACCAAAAGCGTCAAAGGCCAGTTTTCTTTTGTGGGAGCAATAAATTGAATTGAATTGGATATTCTACCTTGAATGTTTAGGAGCGACTACGATGTTGAGTGATTGGCTGGAAAACCATGTTAATCGGGATATAGGATTTCCGTTTTAGTGACATAGTCATATTATCTAGTATAATGATTTTTTCAAATAATTTTGAAAAATTATACGACTGGATGGATATAGGTCTGTAATTAACCAGGTCTGTTTTTATACCTTGCTTAAATATCGGTGTGATTCTAACCCTTTTTTTATTGCAGATGGTACTAATCCAGTTGTGAACGAGGAGTAAATTAATATTATTAGCCAGTGGGGTCGCAAGAAAACTTAAAAAGGAGCCATCCACACAAGAGTCAATTTCATCAGACCATAACTATGTGTTCATTTAATGGAAAGGTTCAGGGAGACCAGTTTTTGCGGGGTTGTGGGGCTTAGTACAAAGGAACCGAGGAGAGAGGGTTTCACATAAGCCTGAAAAACTGATCGCTCTGTTTCTGTTGTTTTTGGACCCACCCGCTCCTCTTGGGCCCACATCCCGTATATGGACTACCCCAGGGCTCTGTCCTCGCTACCCTTCTGTTCATTATGTATACCTCGGAGCTAGCTGGGATGGGTCCAATAGGTGTTTCGTCTCACCAATACGCTGATGACACACAGGCTTACCTCCAAGGCCCGGCCACCTCAGCTGCTCTCATGGTTGAAGGCACCTGGAGGCTTCCTCTGCTCTTGATTTCTAGTTTTCCTCGAATCGTCTCCGCCTTAACCATGATAATACCCAGTTTATTTGGCTCGATAATCGTGTCCAGCTTGCCAGGATCGATGCTGACTCTCTCCGCCTCAGGTTTCCCAATGTGTAATTCTCCTCCTCTCTCCATGATCTTGAATTCGTCATAGACCCTGTTCTTTCTCTATCTGATCATGTCAATAGTGTCTCTCGCTCGTGCTTTTACTATTTACGCCAACTCCGTGCCATTCGCCAGTCCCTTCCGCTGCATGCGATTGTGACCTTGGTTCATGCTCTGATCTGCACTTGCATTGACTATGGGAACGCTGTCTATTTTGGCCTGTCCTCTACTAATGCATCTAAGCTTCAGTCCATACCTAATGCTGGTGCCCGCCTCATAGGGGGCATCATAAAGTTTGCCCATATCTCCTCCTAGATCCGAGACTCCATTCACTGGCTTCCCATTCACCAACGCATCCAATTCAAGATCCTTTGCTTCTTGCGTAACTGTCTTGTTGTCTCAGTTCCGCTGTATCTCAGGGTTTTCTGCACCCCGGTTTCCAGTTTGCCTGGTCGGGTCTCTCTCCGGTCATCTGCCCGTGGCCAATTGGTTGTTCCTCGGATACGCACTGCTACGGCCCAATCTCGTAGTTGCGGTTGTAGGCCCTTCCAGCTGGAACCGCCTGCCCCAGGCCCTTAGGCTTAACCTCCTCTCTCTCTCTCTCTTTCTCTCTCTCTCTCTCTCTCTCTCTCTCTCTCTCTCTCTCTCTCTCTCTCTCTCTCTCTCTCTCTCTCTCTCTCTCTCTCTCTCTCTCTCTCTCTCTCTCTCTCTCTCTCTCTCTCTCTCTCTCTCTCTCTCTTGTCCAGTTCCGCAAGCGCCTGAAAACATTTCTCGTTTACAATTACAATTACAATTACTTCCTTTCCTTGCTTTATTATTATTATTATTATTATTATTATTATTATTATTATTATTATTATTATTATCATCATAATCATCATCATCATCATCATCATTATTATTATCATCATCATCATCATCATCATCATCATCATCATCATCATCATCATCATCATCATCATCATCATCATCATCATCAACATCGTCATCATTATCATCATCTTCATTTTGATTATCAAGATTATTAATTCATTATCCGCTTAGTAGTTGACTTGTTGCTATGGTGTTAGTGGAAAAAGTAGTAGTAGTAGTAGTAGTATATAGTAGTAATAGTAGTAGTAGTAGTAGTAGTAGTAGTAGTGGGAGTGTTACACCTGAATTTCTGCAGGAACTGCTTACATCTTGGCATTCGTAGGGGAAAAAATAGCTGCAAGGCAATTATTCCGAACACGTAGGCCATTCTTCCGCAGTGCTTCATGTAAACAACATAACAAAGGTTTTAAATGGTTCAGAATACGAGTAGTCTGTGCGAGAACCAATGCATATTAACGTCGAATGCTTAATAGCCCAATTTTCCTAGCTTCTTCTTAAAAGCTGTGACAGTGTCCACTGAGACAGTACTATCATCCAAACCATTTCACAGTTCTACAACTCTTGCACTGAAGAATTTCTGAGCTAATGTTTCGTTCCGCTTCTTAAATAATTTATACCGGTGTCCCCGAGTTGCCTTGTTTGGTGCTAATTCAAAGAACCTTTCCCAATGTAGTGCTTCCTTTACAGTTATAATCTTAGAAGCTTCTATAAGATCTCCTCTGCTCCTCCTTCTCTCCAATGATGTCAGTCCACATCTTTTCAACCTTTCTTCATAGCTCAAATCCTTGTAGCCCCAAATCATATTTCAAATATTTGTAGCTCTTCTTTGAACTTTCCCCAGTTTTTCCATGTCTTAAGTCAGGTATGAGTTCCATACCAGGATACAGTATTTCACCTGGGGCCTAAAAAGAACTCAAAGGAGAGCCATCGGTGGGACACTCGTTTCGATTTATGGCTAACCAAAATGTGCAGAAATAAGACTGGATGAGGGTTGCTTGCAAGATGTCAGGTCGTATCAGTTCCTTCAATGCTCTTCTCCGGATAATGTTACTTTCGACGGTCACTAGGTGGCCACAACTGTTTTCGTTACATTCGATAGGGGGCGTCGGTGATCGATTGCTCCAATGGGCTTTAAAGGGCTGGAGGAGAAAATTGGTAGGATCCAGAAATTGGCAATCCAGTTCTTGATGGGAATTCTTCAAGAAACCTACAAGAACTTGAAATTCAATCGTTCTCAATGAGCTGCATTCATGAAGAATGCTGTAATGATAAGGGGCGAAAAGAATGAAGTCACATTTAAGAACGAGGAATAAAAGTATGAAGTCACGTTTAACAATGAAAGAATTCAGAAGAACGGAAGATTGAAGTCATGTTCCCACAATTCCACAAAATGCTGTGAAAAATATTCTCCGAAATATCCGACAGTTTTAAAAGTACCCAAAGATTCATTATTTCCCTCTTCATATGGGTCCTGGCGACGCATACAGCTTCTCGTGCCTATTGACCTACATATCAAACTATGCACAAAGTGCATATACATCACACATGCAACTTTAGCTCGTGTATGTTTGAACAGTTCATCCGAAGTGAAATACGTATTTCTGCTTGTTTGCTTGGCTATTACTACGCATACAATCTTTCATCCGGTCCCGATAAGACCGACCAACCGCCATGCACCTTCTCTTTCAACCAGCGAATTATAGGACCAATCGAAGAAATGCAGAGCTAAACTGGTGCTATATAAAGCCATCACACCTTTCGGTCAGATCTCTTTGCGCAGTCAAAGATGCGTTCGATGGCGCACCTTTTGGTGACGTGGCTGTTCACCTTTATATCAGTAGAGACAACTTCAGGGTTAGATACATCGGGTAAAAGGTCTCGCTACCTAGAGGTCCTATAGTCTGATTGATCGGTAGCAGAACCGTGCCTTTCTAAGTTGAATTGTTGTGAAAAGGTTCTTTGTTCTGTTTCAGTTCCTGTAATCAGTCCTTTTGATGAAGCGAATGATGATGATGATTATGACGATGATGAATACAACGGATTCTACAGCGTCGTAACAGGATACATGCCGTTTGAAGGGCGCTTTGACAACTTCAACACGGCTCAGAATGGACGCCTGCCAACGACGCTGAGGCCTTACCATTACAACGTGGAGTTCTTCCCAAACATTTACCTCCCAGAGCCTCCGTTTCCCTTCAGTGGACATGTCGACATCTACATCGACTGTCTCGTTTCTACCAGCGTCATCACCATCAACTCTGAAGGCAAGCCACTCACTTTAACCAAATAGATTGAAAACATTCAAACAAATGTTTCTTTTCATCATCATCATCAGCATCATCATCATCATCATCATTAGCAGCAGCAGCAGCAGCCTCTTCTTCTTTATATTCTTCTTCTTTCCGTTCTTCTTCTTCTTGTTCCCAATGACTTCCATTCCTTTTTTCTTTCCTAGTTACTTTGGTTGACTTATTTATTCATTATCATTTCAAAGCAATTACGAAATTCTTCACCCTGTGCAGATTTGACCATTAACCAGACAACCATTTCCGTTTCCGTCAGTCCTGACTCTCCAGGTTCTCCACCTGACCCGATCTTTTCCAGTTTTGCGGAGAACCCATCAGCCAATTTCCTCTACTTCCACCTGGCAAATAACCTCGTGGTCGGAGAGAAATATCTGCTCAAGTTGGACTTCTCAGGAGTCTTGCAATCAGACAACTACGGTCTCTACTGGGACTCCTACCTGGCAACAGACGGCACGACCAAGTTAGTACGATGGTTACTCTATCCACTGTCATTTTCCTTGTGGGTGGAAAGATGGTTGGGCGTGAGAAGGGAAGGGTCACATTCATCCTTAGGTAGGTCCCTGGTGGTGGAATATATATCAACCTTGAGGAAGTTCTTTTATACTCTTTCCCACTACACTGTGGCGTTAAATAAATTTTAATAACAAAAAAGCAGTCAAGGTTTAAATGTGTGAAAGAGTAAATTATAAAATCATCAAAGGTATTCAAATAGGGGAATGAAATGTGTTGTTTGCGGAAACGGAGCATTATCTTCGTATGCCATATATTTAGACATATATTATGTATACAGAAGCTTAGGATCTTTGGGGTGTTTCTGTAAGAGATGTTATAGATCCAGATCCAACGGTACAAGACTGGTCTCGCCTGTCATTTATTGCATAGCATATACGAGGCTTTTACTAGAAATCATCTTATTCAGAATTCTTCCTGTAAACTTCTAACAATATTGACAAGCCATGTTTATAATACAACACAACTTTCGAAGACCCTTCTCGTTTTCGTTTAGGCATATGTGTATCGTAATATTATGCTTTCTAATAACCCTGGCCATGGTATCGTAATGTGAATAGGTATATGGCTTCGACTCAGTTTCAACCGACCCCTGAGGCTCGAACGGCTTTTCCATGCTTCGATGAACCAGACTTCAAAGCGACCTTCAATACAACGGTCGTACGAAGATCATCGGTAATCGCTCTCGCCAATGCACCTAAACTGTCCACCGTTTCAAGGTACAACTTCTCAAAGCACATCTATGGTAGGATTACCGTTATTTACAACCTGCAACCGTATCTATGTACTACCGGTATTTTAAAACGGTAAAACTTGCTCAGTTTAGATGTTGTAATTAAGTTAATTTCGTTGTAAGCAATAAGTTAAATAAATAAATAGGGCCTAAGTAAATACCGGAGATTAGACTGTCGTATTTCGTAGACAGTCGATAAGATAAGATCGAAGCAACAATCAGAAGCACTTGGGTCGCTACGCAGTGGCTTGAGGTGGATTCGAACCTGCGACCTCCGGTTACAAGGCACCGACCTACACCATTGCACCACCGCGTCTTCTAGGTAAATTAGTTTCAGCCGTTAGTTTAAAAGAGCCACTGTTTACGGTATATTGAAATTTACGCTGAATTAAGAATGAAACGAACGTCCGTTGGAATGTCGCCATTTGTCAACAGTGACGTCATTTGGTCATGAATATTCATAAGTTTAAACCGTCCAATGAGAGGAGCGTCACAAAAAGTTCACTTCGGAATGACTTCGTGATATTTCTGTTTGTTTACATTATTAATAATTACTAAGTAATTTTTGTTCCAGGCCCGATGGATACTTTTCCGATACGTTTCACCAAACGCCGATTATGTCGAACTATTTGCTATGCATTGGAGTTGGAGACTTTCGCTCCATCGTCAGTGGCAACATCAACGGCTATCAGGTACTACGCATTATATTTTTATTATCATCACCACCACCAACACCACCACCACCACAACCACAACCACCACCACCATCATCGTCGTCATCATCATCATAACGGTCTTCGTCTTCGTCATCGTCATGACGAACATCTATCGCCACGTGTGACGTGCCTCTCACTACCACGACTACTTCTATTTCTAAGGTAAGGAAAGGTAAGTGGTGGAAGGAATCGGTAGGTTGAACTATGGCAAGGCAAAGAAGGCAAGATGCGGAGAGGGCAAGAGGATTTAAAGTGAGGTTACTGCATGAATCATTTGGACGACGTATCTCCACAGGTGCGCATCTGGTCAAGACCGGATATGCTGTCGCAGATGCAGTTTGCTGCTGATGTTGCTGCCCAGTTCCAGGCCTGGCTGGATACGGACACAGGCATCACCTACCGAGAACCAAAGATGGGTGAGCAGAGCCAGAATCAACTCCTTTCCGACATTGACAGATCACAAATTACTTTGTTGGCTCTTTTCGATGTTAGCGCGGCATTTGATACTGTTGACCATGAGATACTAATTGGGCGATTGAAAATATCCTTTGGCCTGTCTGGTACCTTTCTCCACTGGTTGGAATCCTTCCTCTGTGAGCGCTCCCTCTGTGTGGTCCGTGGGTCCTCCAGGTCCCAATGGGACCCGCCCCTTATGGGCTACCCCAGGGTTCCGTGCTGGGTCCCCTTCTCTATCTATTTACACTCCCGATCGTGCTTCCCTCTTTGCCTTATATGCCGCCTTACCCCAGCTGTATGCCGACGATGTCCAGGCATACTTGCACAGATCTGCCTCAGATGCTGTTACGGCTACTCAGAACATGAGCCTGATCATGGGAGCCCTAGAGGCCTGGATGTTGTCTAATCGACTGCAACTCAACCTTTCCAAAACTCAATTCATCTGGCTGGGTACCCGTCAGCAACTGGCTAAGTTGGACATGGCTGCCCTCACTGCTGCTTTCCCTTACTTCACCTTCTCCACTGGTGTTCGTGACCTCGGTGGTGTCACCTTGGATCAAGAGCTCACCTTTGCTCCCCACATCAATCACCTCAGCCACGATTGCTTCTATCAACTGCGCCAGCTGCGTACTGTCGCTCGCTCGCTTACTCCCTCCGCTAAATCCACACCTAACCACAACATACACACGTTCTGAAATTGATCAATTAGCTTCGGTAAACGTGCAATGATTATCCTCTCCTCTTACCAAATCATCTGGAACATTTATCTATTGCTGAATTCTTTTAATGCGTCTCCCCCGCCCTCCTTCCATCATCCACAGCACAATTAATATTTCTTATCTTTTAATCGCACCTCTCTGACGTCGATCAGGCTTTGTTACTGCCCCAACCTACGTTCTAACACAGTGGTGGCGAATCTTTTTTTAGCGCCAAAATTCTGCTAAATAATTTTTAAAAATATCGCGTGCTCCTCGGAATTTTGCACAGTATATATTTTTCTCATATAGGTTTTAGTTAAGAAAGTGTAAAAAATAAATTAAAGACGTTATTTCAAACATTGCTTTTAATGGTGTTAAAATAAAGTCCTTCAAAAAAGAAAATGTAGATTCCAACAGGGTTTTTGTATTTCTAATTTTGAAATTTTGGGGGACGCTCTAATTTCCGCGTGCCCAAAAACTTTGAACGCGTGCCGCTTTGGGCACGCGTGCCATAGGTTCGTCATCCCTGTTCTAATCTATGCTAACGTAAAAGTTTCATGTATTATTGGCTTAGTTCAACCCCAATCATATGAGCTGACCTATCTTAACCTTAAATAGGCTCACTGTCGTGTGTTGCTACCCTTGTCCAACCCAAAATCCTAACCTTAAGTTAGTAGGCAAGTGTCGTGTGTTAATGGCCATAATTATTCCTATTCCACATTCCAAAACCTATGTGCTAACCTATCCTAACCTTAAGTTTACCCATCACGTGTGCTGCTGACTTTATTACGACAGACCACCTTGCTCTTCCTACAAAGAGTGGAGCCATGGAACACTGGGGTCTGATCACCTACGGTGAGGAGTCGTTTGCTGTCAATCCGGCCACGACACCTGCCACTCAGAAGATGGACGTTGCCAGAATCATTGCACACGAACTCGCTCATCAGGTACCTACATCTAACATTTCTGTTAACAGAACAGAGGATTATTGGGTTTCGATTTCTGTGAATCGGTTGATCAAACTGAATGCAACTGTAATTACTTGGCATCAAATTTTAAAGAATACATTAGACATCGTCCTCGGGTAAGAAAAGGTAAGTCAGAGAGCAGGTGAAGTAATGCAAAGTAGGGTAAGAGAAGGCAAAATATGGTAAGGTAAGTAAAGTAATGCAAGATGAGGCATATTAGGGCAAGGTAAAGTAGGATAAAGTAAGGTCAGGTATAAGGTAAGACAATACAGCATAAACAAATACAAAGCTCTGATTCATCAGCTATTATTCATAACCTGAATGGAGAAGTTAAGCAACATCATGAGTGGTTAGTACTAGGATCGCTGAAAATCCATGCCATACAAGGGTATATACATGTTGTGGGGCGTGGTGGCACAGTGGTAAGTTCGGCGCCTTGTGACCGGAGGGTTGCCGGTTCGAATCCCACTCTAGCCACTGCGTACGGACCTTGGGCAAGTCCTTCACTCGCAATTGCTCGTGGCGCTTCGGCGTGAAAATTCCGGCACAGTATCAAATGCTGTAGTCGGGAGCGCCTCTGAGTAGTAGTTGACTTCGAGAGGCGCTATAGAAATATCTGGAATAAATAAATAAATAAAGTAGCATTCCAGACCAACTCAACTTTGCGTTTGTTTATCTTTGTGATTATTCCGTTGTCCATGCACAGTGACCTGCCTGATCCCTTCGCTCGTTCACCTTCTGTCCAGCGCCGGCTTTTCTCCATGATCGGCCCATCGACAGGTAGTGGGATCCTCTAGAGATGCGCCTCTCCT